>VCRD01002322.1:33466-49308 GCA_006783055.1 Trinorchestia longiramus | reverse complement strand
TGTTTCGGCTGTTGCAGTTTCTATGGGAGGCTCAATAGCAAACATTTCATCTTCATGCTCTTCCTCCATCAACAGGTCAAGTGTTTCATCAAGCGATAATCTGGAAAAATACAATTAGAAAAAAAGAGTAAGTCAGGATGAGAAGTCGTATATTATTCAACCTAGTTCGTAATATTATAGCTTTCCGTTTATATACACATAACAGCTCTAAAGATAGTAGTTCACAAATATATAACAGAAAAACTGTATATGTAACCTCCAACTACATAATTTCTAAATATAAACAACTTTTTGAACAGCAATGCATAAGTAAATCATAAAGTTATCGTCTGGAATGATGAGATGCCCGGAATGCTTACTTTACTGCCGAGCGGTACTGTTTGGAACCAGACTAAATATTTTACGATATAAATGACTATAGGAACATAATATCACGTAATACCATATACATCATTATAAGTACACTCTTTATTAATAAAAATATGCATCTACCCTAAAAATAATATCTTTTTAGAACGAACTTCTTACTTTTCTCCGCTACGATGTTGAGCCATCATGACTAACACCCTTTCCTTGCAATCTTCTAAGGTCAACTGAACGAGGAGTAACCGGCGCAGCAGAACCAAACGTTGTCAGAACATGTACAAGATCTGTATTGAACCAATAAACCCACTAAAATATTTACTTGAGCATACAGTTAAATTGTGCATCCATTTTTCCCCACTGGTACCAAATGGAACCGCTCGTCATTAATGGGTTAAGTTTATATTTGATGCTTGTTTCCAGTTTTGTTCGTTTGATAGGAATTATTTTAATAGAATATACTGTATCGATTTAAAAAATTATATACTACTTCACTCATTCAGTTACAACACTGAAGATGAAATGCTACTTCATTTGTATAGTGTAGTCACCATTAAATACACCGGTGACCAACCCACTATACCGGCGAATTACAACACGTTGAAAATTGGGAAATCTTTGTGACAACCGATATGTGGTGCCGCTCGCTCTCTTCTGGCGGATTAGTATTGCTGATAGTGATGTTACATTCACCGTGATGACCATGGTTGTAAGAATTTACTTTTTAAACTTTGATTCAACTAAGTTGTGTATTCTAGTTTCGCTGAATTGTGGATAAGAGCATTTCTCGCTTCGCATTTACGTTAGCATTCCCAACTTGAAAGACCTAAGCACTCGGACGAGGGCCTTGAAAATGATAAAAAACATTTGCATCATAATACAGATACATCTCAAGCTGCACGTATCTGTTCTTGTGGAAATTCTTACCATTCCTTTTCCAGTTTTACTTTGAGGGACTAGAGAAATGCGAAGGGTAGCTCACACCTACGTCTTCGAAATGGACCAAACAGAAAGTTCAAAGGATTGAGGTCGGGGCTCCTTGCTGGTTATGTATCTTGGCTTATGAAAGATGGAATGTTCCTCTGAATCCACAGTTTGGGTTACGGTGGAGCCATGCGATGGTACTGAATTCTGGTGAACCCTGAAAATGTTCTGCAGTCCATGGTAGCAACTTTGATTCCAAAAAGAAATGTACTGTTCTAAGTTCAGTTTGATCCCATAAGGCACAAAAACAAGCGAAGATCTTGTGGTTGCCAGTTTCCCAAACCAGGATAGACCGTGCATTTCGACGTCTCGTAACAATCCTACCCTTGACTGAACTTCAGGAATTCCAAGTTCTCTCGTTCTGATAGTTAACTTCTAGAATATCAAATTTTTTCTCATCTGAACACAAAGTTTGAAAGTATGCTTTCAGCTTCCATTAAGAATGCAACCAATTTTTCAGCCCTGATTCTCATGATTTTCATTAAGCTCACGACGTTCGATCATTGTTTAAGGTTTCTTTCCAAGATCTTCCTTCAACACTACGCATTAACACGCTGACTTCGAAGTGGTACGTATGTGGGTCACTTAGGTGAGGTTCTGTAATTTTTTCAGATCCTTCTAGTAACTGTGCGTACAAAGTGAAAATTTACACCGGCCAGGCAATCGAAGGCAACGTGTTAAAGTTTTGCTATCACTTTCGCAGCCAGTTCTCGATGGAATTGATGCGAGTTTTGACATAACTTCTCCCGCGGGTTGTTGACAAGTTTTAGTTCGAACACTTAGTTTCTGGCCTCTTACACGTTTATCGGAAGTTGTAGCAGTCTCCAAGCTTTACAAGTTCGACATTGTACAATGGTTCATTTTGAACTAACCTGCAATGTATACGATACGTTTTCGTGGAGCGTAATAACGATATTTTGATCCACAGCCATTATATAACGTACGCATTTAAAATTTACACTCTAATTAGAAAGATCATAGTACCTCCATAATATAAGACTTATCTCGCTAAACATTTTAATAAATTTATCCAATATGCAAAACTGGCTGCTCTTATTCTGAAAACCCTTGAAAAAGTTCAAAAATGGACGTCAGGAATCTATAACCAACGTTTTGAATCAACATGCGATTCCTTGAGTCCCATCAGACGTTTTGGAAACAGGGTTCATTGATTAGTAAAGGTTTCAAAGCAAGTCGATGCAGCAGCTCTCCACCAACAGCAGTTACGGAAATGCGTTTTTACTGGAAGATAAATCTGACGAGATTGTGTTGAGGACAGCGTGGTTTTCACAAGCAGAAATGTTACCTTACTATACTCCTGAAAGCGCTTATTTGAGCGTTGCATGTTCAAATGCATGTTAGTTGTTGGAGCTAAAACTTGAAGTCACGTCTTTTACGTCCTTTCAAACTCCTTCATGCAAGCACCTCTGCTTTTCAAGTCGTGTTTGGTTACGTAAAAACGAAGCAAGAAAAGTTTTATTTACAATTCAGTAAAACTAAAAGACAAAACTTTCTGTTAAATAAATAAACGCAACAAGTCAATTAGTAAAACCCATGGTCACAGCGAATGCAACGTCACTATCAGCAGTACTAATCTGACTGCAGATTAGTGAAGGCAAGCTGCACCACATTAGTTGTCACCAAGATTCTCCATCTACAACGTGTCGTAATTCGCCGGTTTGGGCGAACGGCACTTTGAGTAAACTCCCACCAGAACAAGGATTGACAGACCAACGCACGTGCCGAAAGTTACGTCAAGACTTATCTCCTCTTCTGCCGGCATCCCTGAAACATTAAGAAAGGGGTTAAGTTCTTAGCAACTGCTCCAAAAATGAAGCGTAATTTTGTACGAACTTCATGCGCTGGGGTTCATCAATAGGATTTTGTCATTAATGTAGCTGAACTAATCAGTTTTTGTAGCTCCACAATCAACTATGGGTTTGTTTTAAATCGTCGAGTTAGGAAGACAAATTTTACGACCAGTGCCATGATGGGAAATTATAGCACTGTGCTACCAATGAACGAGATCCGTTTCAAAATATTTATTTGTGTAACGTAACATTGTCAGGGGAGAGTTGAGACCAAGTTATTTTTCGGTTTTGAAACCCCGATTATAAACTGAAAAGCTGGAAATCATTTGACAAGTTATGCCTAACTGTTTAGGAGTTACCTTTATTTGTAAGATGCAGGAGACCTGCCACAAATGCGATAATGAACGGCAGTGCGCCAGCGAGTGCCCGACAGGAAATTTCAAGTACTTCCTTGGTGAGAGCCCAGACCTCAAGATGATTTCAACTTGTTGATTTGTCATGTTGCAAAGGAAACCGGATAGTTTAAACTGAAATAGAGAAATTAAAATATTTAACGTTAATTTACAGAAGCCATGTTAGAAAAAGCTTGACAAATGAGGGTGAAGGTTTTTTCAGCGTCAAGTCACAAGTTTCATTTGTTCCCTAACTTTATGACCACAATACCTTACGGTTCAGTATGAATCACTAGATGCAGTTTTTCTACCAAATCGTTGTCTTTCACATTAAATTGTATCGCGTTTCAATTGTGCCTGCTTATTTTCTCCAAGAATCTCCAGTTCAGCACGTATGCTCTGACGCTATTAAACCTGTTACATGTTCAGCTTTCGCAAGCTCAAAAGCTCACGACTTTTAGACAGGAATACAGAATTTATTAAGAAAAAATCACATTTACTTTCTGATTTTCGATTTTGGATGCAAGAGTACTGCTCTTATTTCAACTAGAGAAATTTAGGTTATGGTACCTTCGTCCGAGCCTTGGCATCATTATGTAACCACTGGAGGATTTCTGCTGAACTTTTTGCGGTTTAGCGTTGATAAGTTTGTTCAAAACTTACTGTCATTGCAAGCTATCTGAGCATCAACCAATGCCAAATTTTACGGTCAACTATCTGGAAGCTACAAAGTTCGTTTATTGTAATTTCTTTGATTGATAGTTTATCTTTCCCACTTCATGGACTGAAGAAATCATTTAGTCACATCAATTCAGATGCTTCTCTAACAAAGCGGAACACTATCATTCTTGGAACAACGGGCAAGTTTTTAACTATTCCTAGTACCAAGGAGCTCTTCACAATTTTTAAGGCGATATGTTAACATGATACGAAATGGTATACTGTCATATCGATGTAAATGCGAAGTTTGGTTGCAAATGTAAGAAAAAATATGCTCCAAGTGGAACCATTTTGAATCACTATATAACTAGTTATAACGCTGTTTATGCATCATCGCCTTTTGAGTGATTCTAGTCTTTACTCACAAAGAACCTAAATTCAGATTCGTTAATGCAAGTTATGTTTTTATGAATTGAGGCTTACGAAGAGCTTTTACGCAGCAAGTTCACAGATTTTATTAAACGCAGAAAAACTTCAAAATACAATTCATTTGAGTTTTTTGCCGACATAACGCGCTGCAATATTACTGCAGGCTTTAGCTTGTAGGACCAAAACTCTTTTAGATGGAAAACAACTGTTTGTGGCTTTAATACGTTGACTCCGAAGTGGTACGTATGTGTACCACTTAGGTTAGGTTCTGTAATTTTCTCAGATCCATCTAGTGACTATGCGTACAAAGTGAAGATTTACACCAGTTAGGCAATCGGAGTCAACGTGTTAACTCAAAGTTGCGCACTCTAGTCTTTGTCAGGGATGTTGAAACAGGCATTAGACTCGGCAAGGAAATATTATCAACGAAGTCACTGAAATTATCTGTGCCTAAAGGTTGGGCCTTTACTTCAGATGAATTTCCATTTCGTATGGCACCTCTGTAAAAGCCGAGCATAGATTACACTATGGCGTACATATTGCAAAAACAGAAGGATCCACTTTCGATTCGATACAATGTATTCATTGTAATCGGTAACAATTTACATGGTGTCTTGAAATGTCATCGTAACTTCATATTTTGACTGGAGTAACTAGGTAACTGAAGCAATTGAGGAACTGACTAGCCGTACATAAGTTCATGTGATGCTTTCCCATATTAAAACTACAATCCTGAAACCTCGGACAATACTTAGCGGGGAAATTCTACTCTTGGTACACAAATAATCGCAGCTGCAAATTCACTGCCACTCCCCCGTTCTCCTGAAATATTTATTTTGGCTGTTCAGTATTTTATACGTTTATTATAGAGTGCACTTTCAAGAGCAAACTAGAAACGTCGTTGTAGCACTAGGCACGTGAAAGAATCTTGGTGCCAGTATCCAAATAATGGGAACTCATGACCTTGAATTCAGAATAGAACATTAGACTCCAAATAACAATTTTCTTGTTGGTTAACACGTTGACTCCGATTGCCTGATTGGTGTAAAGCTTCACTTTGTACGCATAGTCACTAGAAGGATCTGAAAAAATAACAGAACCTAACCTAAGTGGTACACATACGTACCACTTCGGAGTCAACGTGTTAAAGCGTCTTACATATTCCAACAGATGTTGCACATGAATAAAAACGAATACACTTCATCTGTAGTCTGCCAAATGGTGTAGAACTAAAATCTGAATTGATAATGAACGTTATCCGTGCTGTGTGATCAGACAAGGTATCTGAATTAGAAAATGCTTCAACACCTTGCCTCCGATTTCCTGACTGGTGTAAATCTTCACATTGTACGCATAGTCACTAGAAGGATCTGAAAAAATTATAGAACCTAACCTGAGTGGTCCACATACGTACCACTTCGGAGTCAACGTGTTAAGATAACCGAGTATCATACATGCCACGTTGCAGAAACTATGCGTTGACGGTTGCCCTCAACTCCCCGCCCATGGACACATCCCAGGATCGTCGCATGGAGCTCACCATCATCCTTACTATAAGAATGTTAACCTTAAGAATTTGAAAAACCAATGTACTAATGTCTATGTATTGTGTACTTGATTGGAAATAAAGTTGTTTGTTTGTTTGTTTCACTTTGGAAAGTAATCCTGATGGTTAGGCGATTGGAAGGCTGTTCAGGCAGAACAGCATTCAACTTCAGTTAAGTCGACATTTATAGCCTTTTCACGAGACGGAGATTCAAGTTAAAATTATACCGGATTTATTCTCATTTGCTTAACTGACACAGGAGCATACCCGTAACGACTATGATTGAGGAAAGAGTGTTATTTTAGAATCTCGGCAACAATAACGTCTACAGTACACAAAAATTTAAACATTTTCAATTAGATTTTGACATTTACTGCATTCAGTCACTATCACGCGACCAAGAGTCGTGATGTAGAGTCTGTCGCTGTTGTTAGTTTACTTAACACGTTGCCTCCGGTTGCCTGATTGGTGTAAAACTTCACTTTGTACGAATAGTCACTAGAAGGATCTGAAAAAATTACAGAACCTAACCTCAGTGGTACACATACATACGTACCACTTCGGAGTCAACGTGTTAAGACTCAAGCGACTACTTAATTCCGTTCAACAGTTAAGTACGCTATCGGGAGCGGATTGGGAGGAAACCAAACTTCATCGACATGATTGAGCTGAAGCACATTACGGCAATTTTTATCTGTGGTTTTGAGTACACTAAAGAAGAAGTTTCTAACACGAGGAACAGTTCTATAGTTCACCTGCTTAGTGTTATTAGAAGAGAAGCGTCATGGGGAAAGTTGAACTTTTTAATGTGCATTAGATTATAACTGCCGAGAAGAGTTACTAACTGGAGTGAGCCTACAAAGTTAACAGCAGCACGTTGTACAGTTTTGTCGACCGCGTACTTTAGAGTAAATAGGAATAGAAACAATGTCTTCCAGAACACACAGTCGTTGGAACGTATCGCCTGAATCCATAGACGCCGGCACGGCAAATTTTATTAACACAATCCTGTATTACTAAAAACCCTACATTTACTCGTAAATCGAGCATTACACACCGTTCATGATGAGTTCAACCATAACGATACAGTGTACATATTACCGATGAAACGTTATGACAACTCCATATCAAATTAATAAGTTACATTCACTCGTTATCTAAAGCTCCTGCACTGATACTGATGCTGATCTTACGCACAATCACTAGCCAGTGTATATAATGATACTGAACTCGAAAATAATTTCTACACTACGTAAACTTAAACACACTGTCCTTACCACTCACATGGTTAAAACATCGTGTTCATTGAAGTCCAAGCACCACTGACACAACAGTGATCTACGGTACAAGAGCAAGAGTCTTCTTCTTCTTGGTTCACTTTTATTGGAGCTTCGGAGATGGGTCCATGCAGCTCCACGTCTTCAGGGATGTTTTATTGTTTTCTGAAATTTAGCACCCATGCTGAAAAAGGATACAAAAGGTTTTTCTGGGTAGTTCTACTCGGAGATTCCGTTCACTACTCTGAAATGTTGCAATTTTTAAGAAATTTCAGATGGTTTTAATTTCCTCTGTGGATGTTAAATAGTTAGCAATTATTTTAACAATTTGTTTTTGAGTTGGTTCCAGAAAGAGGCGACCTCCAAGTAAATTCTTCAAGCAGAGTGGTACATTTAGTGGAGTCAAGGAATTTTTCCTGGTGGTACGTTCTGCAGCATAGTAAGAGCAAGAGAAAAAAATATGGTCGATACTTTCTTCAGCATCACAACAGAAATAGGGATCTTCCACAATGCTGAAGCGATAGAGGTGTGACCGGAGCCCCGTGTGCCCGACACGAAGACGAGCAAGTGCTGTCTTAACACGTTAAGTGCGATACGACCCACCGGTGGGTCGCTCAGGTTAGGTTCTGTAATTTTTTCAAAGCTTTCTAGTGACTGTGTGTACAAAGTAAAGATTTGCACCGGCTAGACAATCGCACTCAACGTGTTAATGTTGCGGGTGCTGTGTCCAGACTACGGCCACTTCCCCGTATTATCTCGAATTTTCAGTAGATGACGTCCCTTCCTCGTCAGTTGAATACTCCTCAACCACTCAGTCTTCCATTTTGTTTTTAATGCAGTATTGGTGAGGTTCTTAATTTCTTCATAAGAGGACGGCGTTAGGGTGCGGTACAGCCTCATTACCAGGGATGCCCTTATGGCCTGGAATAAACTACAGGTATACCCAATGGGAAAAAGCAATGTTGAACAGTTTGTCCTGTATATTGAACACTAAAGATAGGTAATTTTTTGGCCTTGTAATCTGTATGAGATGCAAGGAGCTCGACGAGTCACTGAATATTACATACTTTTCTTCTTGACAATTATTCAGCAATATCCATTGAAGTGCTTCATTGATGGCAATAAGTTCACAGTCCATGATGCGAATTTGAGGTCGGAATTTGAAGTTTATGGTGGCTCCCCTGGAGGGGATTACCACTGCAGCAGATGCAAAAAAGGTAGGTTCAACAATACAGGAGCCATCAGTAAATATATGAGTGTATCCAGAGTAGTTTATGTCTATTAATTTGTGGTACATTTGGAGCACATTTTAATTGGTTTGAGAAGATACCGAGGTAGAGAGGAAATCAGTGCATATATAGGTCTCCACCTTGAACCAGGGAGGGAGCGGTGAAACCAGCGGTGCTGCGTTGCGAGCCGGAATCTGCAGGTTTACATTAGTAAAAAGGGCTCTTGCACGTGATTTCATGGATGGCAAAAGTCTTGAAGACAATCCCTCTGCAGGAAATTGAGTTTGTAGTAAGTCATCAGCCATATCGTTGGGAAGTTGCTGAAGTTTGCTGTAGTACTGACAAGTTAGTAGATCTCTGTGTATTGTCAAAGGGAAGATGTTTGCTTCTACCTCCAGTGAGGCTGCAGGAGAAGTTTTTCGGTATCCAGTGGCAATGCGAAGGCGATGGTGTTGAATGCTGTTTAGCTGAAGGTTTGAAAGCGCAGCAGTATCATACAGTGGGGCAGCATAATCTAGTCGGCTACGGATGAGGGTTTTATAGAGATAAATTAGTAATTCCCGGCCAGCACCCCAATGCCTATGTGATATAGATTGTAGCAGGTTGAGCAATGGTGCACAGGATTGCTTGAGGTATTCCACTTGATGATGCCAGCGGAGCTGAGGAAAGTCCAACATGACTCCAAGGTACTTGAATTGTTTTGTAAATTCCAATTGCCATCCTCCCACTGTAATAGGAAGTGGGTTAATTCTTTTGTTTGTAAAAAACATGCACTTAGTTTTATTGAAATTTATTTTTAGACCCCATTGTTTTGACCAGTTATGAAGTGCAGTGAACTGTTGCTGTAGGGTATCCGTTGCAATGCGAAGATTAGGGTGTTGGGTATAGAAAGCAAGATCATCGGCATACTCACAGGAGCAGATCCCTTCCTGCACTGGCGTATCATACATCATTATGTTGAATAACAAAGGTGACAGCACTGCCCCCTGCGGAACACCACTCCTCGCTATCCTCTCTGATGAGTAGGCACCCTCCATGAACACTTTGAAGGGTCTATCCTTCAGGTACGCTTGCAGCCATCGCAACATTGTTCCCCTAACTCCGCACCGACTTAACTTATAGAGAACTCCCATCGGCCATACTGTGTCAAAAGCACTTGAGAAATCAACAAAGAAGCACAGCATAATAGATTCGTTTACCAGTGTTGATCTTATTGCAGTCTCTAGCTTTGTGACTTGATCAATTGCAGACAGTCTCCTTCGGTAGCCTCCTTGCGTTTTCCTGAAGACGCCCTTCTGTTCTAGGAAAAGTGTGAGACGGCTAACTATTAGTCTTTCCATTAGTTTTTGTACGCAGGATAGCAAGGAAATTGGACGATATGAAGCCACGGATGTTAGTGGCTTATTTGGTTTGAGTAGGGGAATGATTATTGCAGGTTGCCATGCTGGGAGAAGCATTCTAGATTGCAGCCTTTTGTTGTATAATTGGAGGAGCCATGTTTTGTAGTTGTCTGGCATGTGCTTTAAGTGTTCATTATGTATGTCATCATGGCCTGTAGCTGTACCCCTCATGGAGGACAGTCCCCTGTTCAGTTCTTGTATATTAAATGGATCATTTATTACGGAGGGAGTATCATCATTAAATGCTATAGCAAGAAGAATCAGAGTATGCTGAGGGAAAGATGATGGAGATGGGGATGTCAGTCTTTCTTGGTAATGGTCAGCCAAAGCATTTGCTTTAGAAACTGAGTCAGTGATAATTGCATTGTTTGTTAGAATAGGCTGAGCTTTTTTACAGAAAGGGGTTTGAAGATTTTTGATGCATTTCCATATTAACACGTTGACTCCGATTGCCTGATTGGTGTAAAACTTCACTTTGTACGCATAGTCACCAGAAGGATCTGAAAAAATTACAGAACCTAACCTAAGTGGTACACATACGCACCACTTTGGAGTCAGCGTGTTAAAGAGGTATGTAGAAGTGTCCGTAGTGATGCTATTGCAGAAAGAGATCCAAGATTCCTTTTTTGCATTTTTAACCTCATGTTTGACTAGCGCCTGACAGCGTTTGTATGCAATTAGATTTACTTGTGATGGTTGATTGATAAGAACTATTTTTACCTCTTGTTTTGCTTTCACTGCTGCAGCACATTTTGAGCTCCACCAAGACTTATTATACTTAGGCCAGGTGTGTTCTTTTGTTTTTTTGAAAACTTTGTGGCTGGCCTCAATCAGGTTACTTGTAAAGTTTGTAAATTCCCTCTGTAGATCATCCATTCCTTGGAGCTCAGGCTGTTGCAAAATAGCTGTCCAGTTCTCCCATGTCCCACTTCCAAATTTCCATGTTGGCCATTTTCTGAAACCTGCAGTTGATGGAGCCACTCCAATACTGGTTACAACAGGATAGTGGTCACTTCCCATATCTTCTTCTGTTGTTACAGCTACTGTGAGCTGAAAGTTTGCAGAGACGAAGGTCAAATTGAGTGTAGAAAATGAATTCTGGTAAACATTGTAGTCAGTTGGCAAGGAGGGAGGAGTTATTAATGATATAGAAGGGTCATCCAGCAACATTTGAGCTATATTCCGACCAGTGGTGTTTGCCGGCTTTGCAGGTTCCCACATTGGATGATGAGTGTTAAATCCCCCACTACAACGCGGGCAGGTTGCAATTGATTCGTGTAGTGTATTAGCTCCCTTGTAGTTACTATTTTGTACGGGTTGTAAGCACACAGCACAGGAAGTGGAGTACCGTTTTGCAAGTAAATGTTAATTCCCAACACTTCAAGACAACTGAGGAAAAATTTTGTCAGTTGAAGCTCAGTGTAAGTGACATCACTCCTGACAAGTATTGCCACCCCACCACCAGCATGCACATCTATTCTGTGCATGTGGATTGCTGTGTACCCAACAAAACGTGGTTCAAAATTTGGTGAAGGCCAAGTCTCATACAGACACACAATGTGTGGCTTGAGGGTGTAAAGTGTAATTTTTAGGTGACTTAGTTTATTACGAACACTTCTGCAGTTCCACTTAAATATATGTAGTTCTTTTTGTGCATCCATTTTGCTGTTTTATTGGTGAATTCAGTGCCAGTAAAATTTTGTGACGCTGTATTGTTGTAATGGAGTTTTCCAGTTGAATTTTTAGTTCGAGTCCCAGTATTGTGCTTGGTTTTTTTGTGAGGATTAGTTCGTCCAATGACAGGAGAAGGTGTAATATCCATGGGAGGCAAGATTCTTGAAATTTCCTCAATAGTCTTTTGGGAAATTATATTAGAGCATTGAGATTGGTCCAAGGGTTGTTGAAAGTTTTTTGATGGAGCATGTGGAGATTGAATTTGAAATGTTTCTGCAGCAATTTTATGTACCATCTCTGGTGCATCCATCTGAACCTCTTTCTGACTTGCAGCAGTAAATATCCTTATCAGGAGATCCGACAGCTGGTTGATGGTGATGTGTTTTTGTGCGGGTGTTTGGAGTTCATCAATCGTTTGGGTACCAACAGTCTTGGTTTTTGGTGTTTTTGGAATCTGTTGATTGCCAGAATCTGGTTGATGTCTTGACAGAGTTGTTTTAGTAGGCAGCACTGATTGAGGTTGAGATGCTGGTGTTGCAGTTTGTTTAAGTACTTGCTTTACTGCTTCTCTGTAAGATAACTTTTGTATTTGGAGTGTTTTTTCCACTTCTTTTGCTTGTTTCATTTTTGGGCATCCTCCATAATTAGCTGTATGGTTTCCACCACAGTTGCAGCAATTTCGTCTAGTGGTTTTGTTACACTCATTGCTGGTGTGGGGGCCACTGCATACAACACAGCGCGGAGCAGACCTGCAGAATGCAGCACTGTACCCAAATCGTTGGCACTTGTAGCACTGCCACGGTTTTCCAATAAATGTATTCACCCGGTATTGTTGGTAACCTATTCTGACATATGGAGGTAGACTGTTTGAATCAAAAATTACTTTAAATATTGATGTTTTGATTTTTTCCTTGCTCTTGAAGATTCGTTCTGTCACAGCTCCGTTGAATCCTGCTTCGTTCAGTGCTTCTGTTAGGTCTTCATTGGAAGTGTCCTCGCCAAAGGGTCCGATAGCTCCCACAGAGATACTCTGGCTAGCTGGAAGCCGACATTTGACTTTCCAAGGGCCTATCTCTGTTATCTTCAGTAGTTCTGAGGGGTCTTCATGATGCCTATCCATGGTGACAACAAGTAAATTCCTACCAAGGTTTTTGGTGATCTTGCCAATACTCCAGTTCCCAAAAGTAGAAGCTGCCAGTGCTTTAGCAAGTTTAATTTCATTTGAAAGGAAACTTTTGTTAATGGGATCATCTACTGGTTGGACCAAAACCACTGTTGGCTGCATGGATGTTGAATTATTTGTATTTACTTCTCATGGACTTTGTCCTGGTGTAATTGGGTTGTCCTCTTCTCAACTTATGTGTAAACTTTCACTAAAACCCTCAAAATTTGGTATTTCAAATTGATTTTTCCAGTAGAAAGAGTAGTTCCTGTTGGAGGAAGATATTGTTTCTGGCTGAATAATTCCTGAGGTCATCATTGGTGCTTCCAAATCCAGTGGGTTTCTTTCCCTCAGTAGACCCTCTTCTTCTACATTTGATGCAGTTTGAGACGTTGAAGGTGGTCGAGAAGATTCTTGCAAAGGGGGCCAGGCTTCAGCTTCTTCTCCCGAAGAGGAGACAGAGCCATTGACCTCCTTATGCCTTCTCTTCGGCATACGAGTCTTGATTTGTTACTTCTGCTTTGATTGATCTTTTTTGTCTTATTCCTTTTCAGTTAAAAGTCACAGTAGTACTCTAGTTTGCAATTGCTCCTGTCACCAAAAACTTCCAGTCAAAACACGAGACACTTCCACCAGTTCAACTGTACACACCGATAGCTCAGACGGTTCGTCCCAGAGCAAGGGTCGATTTCCAGCTATGATCGTTTTTTCTGTTGAGTCGAATTTAAAGAAATCATTAATGCTTTAATCAAATTCCCTGAAACTGGGAATAATTTACAGCATATGTATTTCGAAGGTTGAATAATTTTCACTCCATGTTTACAGTTGCAGGGGTTCAACGTACTGTACATGATACGCAATTTTTTCTGATTTTAATTACTGTTTTGCATGTTTAATGATAGAAATAATATTTGAAATTCATTCTCGAAATGGACTAAGTTTCTTCAGTATCCGTTAGAGAAAAGTTACCTTTGCCTCTGTGGCATGATTTGCACTCATTCATTTTGGGGTGAGGAAACGATTTTACTTTGTGGCTAGAAAAGAGTTCATTTTATCTTTTAATTTCGATGGAGCCTGAAAAAAATCGATTTGATACAGAAATATAAAGAACGTCAGGAAAATCACAACATTTAAAAGATATAGACCCTTTAGCGACCAATATCTTTTTCTAGTTTCTACGTTTAAGCTCACAAAGACCGTCTGTACACTGATACAATGAAGCACGCTGAGAGCCAGGCAGCCAAAAGAACGACGCTGTAACATGCCGCCGCGTTCAAAGCTAGTATCAACCTCATATTGCTCACTGTTTAATTATTAGAACAATTCTCCCAAAGACCGTGAAAGAGGATCGTATGGTCCTTTTCGTCGCTAAAGGGTTAAATTCTTGGGATTTCCTCAATGTCACCGGAAACCTTGACACTACCGAGGATACCCCACGAACTGCAGCACCTGGCGAAATAGAATAGAATAAGGCAATCGAAACGAACCGTTTGGTCCATTCTCGGCCTGCTACCCAAGTCCCATGGCATCTAAATCAACAACAACAACAATCTTTATTTCCAATCAAGTACACAGTACATAGACATTTAGTACATTGGTTTTTCAAGTTCTTAAGGTTAACATTCCTAGAGTAAGGGTGATGGTGAGCTCCATGCGACGATCCTGGGATGTGTCCATGGGCGGGAAGTTGAGGGCTTACCGATAAGTGCGAGCTCACAGCGTGAAACGAGAAACAGCTCGTATTCATTACCGGGTTTGAACCCGCAGTCTTTCTGCACAAGCAGAGACTCGATACAGAACACGGGCCGCAGACCACTCGACTACGGTGGCTGCAAAGGCATCACTCATGCACGTACACCTCGATCACCCAAGCCAATTCAGTCACATACAGGCTTCAATCACACACAGGCATTTCAATCACATATACCACCATCATACACTGGCCCCAGGAAATAGGAAAAAAATTAATACGTTATAATACTAGGGGTTCCTAATCCAATATTGGTCGAAACAACTTTTGAATGTGTTCACAGTACGTTCAGAAACGAGGCTTTCGGGCAGCTGGTTCCAAGTTGTAGCAACCAGCAAGTTGTAGCAACCAGTTGTACTTTAGTTCAATTGATTGCTCACGCAAAGCTTGTTAGTCACAAGTTGTCCAGTTTTCATTGCATAAAATAATTTTTTCGTTAATATATTGCCTTCAGAAGGATTTAACCCTCTCAATCAGTGGATTCGACACAGATAGTTTACAAGTTGAGAAATTAATCCAATGTTCAAAGACAATATAGTATAGTTTTCGCATCTGCTTCAGAGTTTTTTAAACAGTGAAAACGAGCTCAGAGTGGAGTAATGCGACAGAGGTAATCTGCGTAATTAAGGTTTTTGAACTTTAGTTCAAACCGGAATCTTAAACCAAAATTTTTCATTAGCGTTATGACCGTATGAAGCTTCCATCGTAACAGAAGTAGAGAGCTGGGGCTGATGGGTTTCTGTGAACTCAGAAGTCATCAAGAGATGTGTGTTGGACTTTCTTTTCTTTATATGAGGAACAAATTTTCTACCTTATTGAGTGATTTTTAAAATTCGACTCCGTATTTATCATTATAGGCAGCTACACCACTGTTCTTGTACATTTATGCTTTGCTTCTATGAGTAATTTTGAAACTTTGTGTACTGAAAGGGATTCGATGCTATGTGTGTTGTTATGTGGAAGTTATTTTAATGCTTCCATTGGAATATACATTCATCTTGACTTCTTTAGAGAAGTTAACCGTATATACGACAGTACAAAAGCCGTAGACCTTGTCTATCTAGACTTTCAAAAAGCCTTCGACAAAGTCCCCCACGAAAGACTCATGGCCAAAGTGGAAGCGCATGGAATACGAGGCAACTACTCCCGATGGATACGAAACTGG
>VCRD01002322.1:0-33153 GCA_006783055.1 Trinorchestia longiramus | reverse complement strand
ATCGTCTCGATAAATTTTGGACTACGAACCCCCCCAGTACTACATCCTACTAACTATGTCCCTAACTCCTTAAGGTTAATGTATGATTGAGATAAATGCTCGTGACATAAACGCCTGTGCGTGAGTGACATGTGTGCACACGACTAAATTGACTTACGTTGTTAAGGTTTACGTGCATGACTGATGGATTTACTTTTAGACGGCATGGGACTTCGGTATTGAACCAAGAATGGGCCAAACGGCTCGTTCCTATTGCCTTATTCTATTCTATTCTATTCTATAAAGGTTGTTAGATCTAGATTTTCATCTATAAGGAGAGAAAACTTTTGCGCTCCGCATATTTCAATTATCATGTTTTTTTCATCATAAGCTAGACCATCTTGAATTACATATGCAAGTTTGGTTCGTTTCATTGATAATTGTTCCGCAATTTTGCTGTCTGGAAATATTGCTTTGCAAACCAGAAGGAGATGATCAATATTGGCAAAAGGAATAATATGTTCGGTGAAATATGCGGCAAGTCGAAGCTCACTCTTCGCCACCTGTTCGCTTGTCGTTTCTTTTTTCTTCGTGATGAATGAAGTAATGCTAGTAGTTGCCTTTGCTGCCTCAAAAGTTTTTTATGTTTCTCTGTATTTCTGCGTCTCATCAGCATAGATTTGTTGGCATTCTTGAGAGTGACGTTGCAACATACACAAAAACTTGAATCATCTTTTCCATCCACTTTTAACTCATCTTTAAACTCCGGTTCATGTAACCATACAGCTTTGAAGTTTTGAACGTACCACTTTCTTTTCTTGCTTGCACTATTTTCTTCACTCATTATGGATATGCACAATGCGTCGTTCTTCAAAACTTAAGTTTGCTACAGAGGACAATCAGCACGGAATCCTCGCTTTCCACTACAACGTCTATTAAAGAACTACTAGTGCGACAGCAGCCGCCAGCCAACCAATCATCAATTCGACAGCCACTCGAACCGTCGTGCTAGAAACTTGTTCGTTACCAGCATCGAACAGAAGCTGAACGCTTTAGCCGCAGATGCAAAACGAATATATTAACAACTAATACATCCCAATTTCAATTAAACAAATTTCATAATTTAATACCATCATTTTGATTGCAATAATCGCCGAAAAAATGTATTATCAATGAAAATCTTGAATTTTTTACGATTGCACAGAAAACCCGAGATATTTGCAAATTTCTTGAGAAAAACCCTAGAACCCCAGGAAACAGCAAAAAACACAAGATCTTGGGTTAAAACCCTAGCTGATATTTTCGTGACTCGAGTGTTGCGATAGTAGTCAGGTATTTTGACACATAGAAGGTGGATGTCGTGGATGCACTCTTAGATAGTGTTGTTGTAGAAGATGGAACTGCTCAAGGATTATATAAATCTGTGAAGTCATTATTAAGTGAAAATAACATTCCACTAGAGAACGTTATCGGGTTTGGCAGTGACAATTGTAGTTCAATGATGTGTTCAAAAAGCGGCTTTCAAAAGTTATTGAAAGACGATGTTCCTTCAGTGTTCATAATGGGATGCATTTGCCATTCCTTTGCTCTATGTGCAAGTCGTGCTGTCAAAGTACTACCATATTTTTTAGAAGCGTTTTTGAAAAACTTAACTGCCTACTATTCTCGCACTGGTAAGAGGAAGCGTGATTTCACACAAATACAGGAGGCCGTCAATTGCAAACTTCATAAAATTCCAAAGTTATCACAAACAAGATGGCTGTCTAGAGAAAATGTTATTTCTGCAATATTGGACCAATACTCTGCTCTACTTCTATATTTTGAAACAGAAGCGAAAATGGATAACTTTGACGGAACAAACGATATTTACAGGAGACTTAAATCTCGTGGTACTAAACATATGCTACTCTTTCTTCAATATATTTTGAGGAAAGTAAACAGGCTCAATATTGAATTTCAATCTGAGCATTTCAGAATTCATGTTTTGTATTCAAGTATTTAAGCAGAATATCGAGACGTTTTGAGTTCCTTTGTCAAGGATTCTGTGTTACAATCAAGTAAACTGTCAGACATTGATCCGAACAATGCAAGTAACCACAAAAAACTGGGTGAAATATACTTAGGTGGTCATACATCAGCTATTTTGATCAATGAACCATTTGATAATGTGACTGAAAAAAGATGCAAGAGTGATTGCTTAAACTTTCTAGTCGAACTCTGTAATCAGATGAGAAAGAGATTTTCCTTTGACGAAAATAATTTGGTTGGAAAATTAAACATCTTGGATCCAAAGATTGCCCAAAATATTGATATCTCGCCGCAATCTATAATTCCTGTCGCTATTCGTTTCCCTAATCTTGTACGAGAGAACAAATTAAATGATCTTAATGACTAATGGGAAAGTTACCCTTTAGCGAGAGAAAACATACATATCTCAGACGAAAATTCTCCCAGATACTGAAGCAAATTAAAAGAAATCAAGGACGCTTTTCAAAATTCTAAATTTGGCCTCTTGTCCGCTTTTATGACAAGTTTAACTATTCTGCCACATTCGTCTGCGCGGGTGAACGAATTTTTTCAGTCATGAATTGTGTTAAAACGAAACAAACCAGTTCTCTGAAAGCAGAAACAGTAAGAAATAGAATTTTGGCAAACCAATTAATTTCAAGGAGCAACAATGATTGCACTACTTGGCAACCACGAAAAGAATTAATACGTAATATGGAAAGTGGAGCAATAAGTCACCGATATTTGGAGAGGCAGAATGAGAAATTACGGAATAACGCTATATGTTTGACGGCAGCAACTGAAGAAGACGGAAAAGAAGATTCAGAATAATACAAGAACAAAGGTAAGCAAATTTCTTCATTAACCCACTTTTCCTTAAATCTGTTGTTTTAAGCAACAATCTTGGGTTTTTTCTATCGTATGCTGGGGTTTTGGTAAAATTCTCATTGGCAGCCCTGGTTTAGGGGTATGGGTGGAATAGGTGAAGAGATTAAAAGGGGGAATTAAATTAATCATTACACCGTCGAATAACAGCAAATTTTACACGTGCACTTAATCGTGTATAATGGGAAAAGAATTAATTGCAAAATAGCAAGGAATGTAAGGGAAAAGATCAGTGTTATTGCTGGGTCGAATTTGCGTCACACATCAAAGCATATCATCAGCAACGGATCACAAGCGTAAGGTCAAGTTTAACATTGTTATTGTCAACGTGATTGAGGTTAGCAACAGAGTAAATTTCGTAAGTTGATTTGAACACCATTAATTTAACTAAATTGTTCCGTGTGCACATTTAATTACTCAGCCATCAAGTATGTGATTAATCGGTAATAGTGCACTATTTAATGGAATATCATGTGCAATTCATATGCCAAAATGTGGTAGATGACTCACATTTCCCATCTCGTGAAATTAGAATACCATGTATTAAATCTTTTTGTGTGTATCATTACCCTTATCTTGGCGTTGAATGGAAGTACTGGGAGCACCTGTTACTATGTCATGTATGTATTCAGAGGATTACTGCGATTACGTGTGTTTGTTGCATTTAATTAATGTTATTACACGTATTAATTGAAATATAACGGAAGGATAACATGTTGAAAAACCATGCATTGAAACCAAGATTACCTAAATCATGAGAGAAAAGAACTCATCAACAACCAATCATCATACAATTAAAAGTAGGCAGAGAATAAAGTTTTACCTTTTATCATATCCATCAACTCAATCATTAATAAATAAATTAGACATACACCAATTCTAACTAGTATTGCTACAGTTTGAAACGATGCAGTCATCCTTCCTAAATGTATATTTAGGTCATGATTCTTTAATTCCAACCCTAACCCGTGAGAACAAGAATTTATAAGTATAAGAAAAACCACACGAGAGTGTTAACGCGAAATTATGATTCGATAATATCTACTGATGATCATGAGGCTCAATATTTTTGACATTTACTCTCAATCAAGCAAATTGTTTCACCTGGAGTTATCAGCACTTTTTCAACGAGTGCAGTTTTTGGTCGGGTGAACTAATAGTAGCCGATATTTACTTTTAGATTCACTTACAGAATAATTTTCACCTTCGAAATGTTGCAGTTAAATCTCTGAAATTGGCGGATGAAATACATATATTCCTACGTTCCTTTAAAGAACAATTTCAATAACAATTTCTGCCTTTACCTTCTCTTTTCTATTTTGAAGAAGGGTTGTAAATAGCTTCTGTACACAAAATTAACTATGCGGAGGCCCAGAAGCATCGATTTAAGGGAAGCTAAACCTGAAAAAATGAGGTTGGGACGTTGAAAGTTTTCACAGAGTTTCAGGTTTCCATCGACCAGTGTTCCAGCGATTCAATATTGGGCATTCCAATTACACTACTCTACTGTTACTGCCATACGTAGGAATTAACGCTCAGTTGCTACAACAACAATGCATTCAACAGTTTCTGCACATGAAACTGAAACATGTCAAGTTGTACAAAATTTCATTTAGTTCACCTTTACTCAAAATCAGCCTCACGATCCTAGATTACGAAGTTTGGGGTTAACACTTTCGACATACGTACTTTGTTTTTACATTTTAGTTTACGAGAAGTCATTGACTGTCGAGTTCAACCCGTCGTCTGACGCATCAACAATAATTGACAAGGCGGTTTATGAGGCAGCATCAACAATGCGTGTTGACCGCTAATTGTTCATTTTCATGACCGGTAACAAAACTTGTGTAGAATATTTCTTTATATAGCGCTAAATACCCTGGGCAACTGGAAGTCTTTTCTGGGCGTGGCTTCTAGTAGATGTGGGGAAAAATAAGTTTATCTTGTATAATGGTATATGTTGACTGACCCCTAGAAGGCTCTAAATCCCTAGCTGAAATGAATAAAAATACATTACTTTATTTAGACATTGAGGAGGCAAGTTTAAGTAAAGCAGAACTGTATTTTTGGGTTAATTTTGAAAATTACAAATGGTACACAAATGTCAAGTATTTACATGGCCATGCAGGGTGAATAAGATTTGGTTCGAGTTTTTCCATAGCACACAATGGCGGTAGAACCCTGGAATCAAGTTTCAATTCGTTTTAGGATGTGAATTTTCAATATTATGCAATTCTGGTGAACTTTTATGGGGTCCCATCAACTTATTTCTAAACAACCCGCTTGGCTCTACATTGTAAATAATCTCGCCTTATCCACTGTGTAAGACAAGAATTTTACAAAAATATGAACTTGTTTCTAATGGTTGAAATAAAGTATCAAGTGCTCGTTGTAGTCGAAAAAAATACAATTCTATTAGCAGAAGGAAATAAAACTGCCTTACTTCCTACCGTAAGAATTTGTTACAGCCTTGCACTAGTGTTTTTCCAGTTGCTGAAGCGGCTTTTCACAGCGAAGAAGTTCTTTAAATCAAAACGTGGATTTTCATAGTTTATGTTCTTTTGAAAGCCTCCTTTGTATCAGCTTTACGTTACCATGATGGAATACTTGTCTTAAAATTAAATGTCATAATTCGGCTTTGTTAAACAGAACCATCGCTGAGGATTTGCAACCTTCAGCAAATGAAAACTTATGAAGTGTATCTGTACTATTGGCAAATTAAAAATTGTTAAACATAGATTCGTTGAGTTTCATTTAAAACTGAACATCGTATTTCACCGAAACCGTTGCTTAATACCTAGATGTTTCAGGGATACCGGAAGAAGAGATGATGCTTCAAATAACTTTGGGCACGTGCATTGGTCTGTCTATCCTCGTTGTGTTGGGAGTATACTCGAAGTGCCGCTCACCCATACTGGCAGACTACAACGTGTGGGAAATGGGAAATCTTGGTGACAACTGATGTGTGACGCCGCTCGCCCTCTCCACTTCGCCGTCAGCTTGACATTGTTGATAATGAAATCAAATTCGTAGTGTATACCATGGTTTTAAGAATTGACTAGCTCTCCTTAACTTGCTTGAAAGTTGTATTGTAGTTTGGCATCATTTATCTAATACAAACATAATTTAGAAAATTGTGTCTCTACATTAACTTGGAAAATATTGCTAACCAAGTTTCAATTAACTGAGCGAAGATTTTGATCCCTGAACCGGTGCACGAATAGGTATACATTACTGTAGACTCAATCCTGTAAGTAAAGATCAGGAACTATTTCTGAGCATATCGTTTTAATGTGTATGGACGTATATACCAACCTTGGGCAATCGCCGGCAGACGTGGCACATCTTATTAAATCTTTAGGTTTCAAGATTACGAGGTTGAAATCTCTAATTTCAATAATGGTACTACTTTCACTACCTTTGTTTGTAAAGAGAAGGAGACCTGACTTGATAGCAATTATGAAGGGCAGTACGTAAGCGAGTGTCAAACAGCTAATTTTCAAATACTCCTTCGGTGTGAGCCCAGCCCTCAAGGTTCTTTCGGCTGTTTGATTTCCATGCTGCGAGGGAAGCTGGTTTGTCAAACTGAAAAAAAAATTAACATCAGGTGTGCAAGCATCGGTAAACAATGGTTACGTTCAAGCCAGTAAGCCGAACATGTCAGCATTTTAACAGATTTGAAAGTTTCAGATAATCTTGTTCCCCATGTTACCAACCTCACGATTCTGATAATTCTTTCTGTCCTAGTAAGATTTCCTACACTATGTATTTACAGACTAAATCTTCATTTAAAATTTGTACTCATTTCAATTGTGCCTGAAAACAATTCTCACTCAGTTCGACAGTTCTGTTGAACTGATGGGACCTCTCACAAGCTCTGGTTTTGAAAGCTCTGCGGCCAAGTACTGCCCAGAGGGCAATGCTGAATTTTATAGGGAAGATGTAAATTAAAATCTTTCATCCTTATCCTGAATAAAAGAGTAGCGAGCTTCTCTAACTTCGATAGCTAAAAAAAGTTCATAGCATTTGACTTTAAGTTCGAGCATCTGCATCATTTATAGATCACAAAATGAACTCTACAATTGTGTTCGAAGATTTTGTTCAAACCTTTTGTTCCATTCTTTGTTCTACACATGTTATCTCTGTGCTGCAGAGTTTTCCAAAAACGAAGTTTTACGTGAAACTATTTCAAAGCTAATTAGGTCTTCTATTTCGGGATTTTTATGCGCCTTCGATAGTTTTTTTCCACTTCATGGACTGAAGCATGTAGTCATTCAGACATACATTCAGTTCGTATGAGAGTTATTGGCACAGGTTCAATTTTTGGAGTAAACACGTAATTTAGTTTCAATAATTTCATATACGTATAACTCTAGTCTTGAAACAAGTTTCCTGCGATGGGACCCACCAGTGGGTCACTTAGGTTAGGTTCTGTAATTTTTTCAAAGTCTTTTAGTGATTATGTGTACAAAGTAAAGATTTTCACCGGCTAAGTGATAGCAGGAAACGTTAACCTTTGAGGACAGAGTGCGAAAAATATAAGCAGAAGAGTTAGTATTGGCTTTAGTGTAAATCAATTTACATGAATAATTATGATGCAAGGCTGTGCAAGCTTAAAGTGGTCGAACTTTTTCTATGAAGTTAGATTCAACGAGTAATGACACTTAATGTCTGGTTTAGTTAAACGAGTGTCTAAATTACTTTTAAAGCAGATAGCTTTATTTCAGTTAATGCAAGTTTCGTCAATTATGAAACTTAACTAAGCGTCAAGCACTCCATTATATCAAAAGCTGCAACAACTATTAATGAAAATTTTCAGATCACTAGTCTTGTCCCGAAAGTGTTTGCAGCAATACTCTGTATTTTAGCTACACAAGAGACCAAAGAAAAGTTGAGGGATGGAGAAAAAAAACGGGTTTTAATTCCGTGCTGAAATTTTGTAAACAGTCGTGGTAAAAACCACGGACAACTGCTGGAGCTCTCTAATCTAAATTAGAGCCCTTTGATAGACCGTTTGCTTTGACATTGTTTTCAGTAGCTGCCTTCTCCATGCGAGAGAATTTTACATTTCAATGATCTATTAAAGCACGGATTTCATTGTCTTCGCCGATACTCATTCGAAGGGTTATTAAAAATCTTCGCGACTGTTGCTAGACAACAAATCATGAAGACCATGGATTATCCAAAACTTAAGTTCTAATTCTAAAATTTTCTTGAGATTGATCTTCTTAAAGAACTTTGATTTATATTGCTAATGAAGTTTACAAATAACTCCACATGTAGAGATTACGCAGATAAACGACGAAACAGTTTAGTTTCACTAGCGAGTTTAAATCAGTGAAAAACTAAATGCACCTACAATTTAGTCTCAATGTGCTAGAGGTTGGATGCACGAAATGCCTTTAAAATATTTATTCCAAACGACAAAATTTTGTATACAGACATTAAATTTAATCCCTGACAAATTCAATCGCATAAGGAACAAACTTTCATCCATGGTGAAATTCAGCTGAAACATTTACGCATGAAGCTACCGGTAGGTAGATACTCTCTTTATGTCTAATCCATCTTTGTTGAACACTAGTCATATAGGTATCAGATCTAGACTTTGAACGAAAGCTCCCCCCAATTTCTACCTGCATTCATGAATCGTCAGCAAAGACGTGTATTGCACTAGAAACGAGGTCAATATTTTTCTACGTGCAAGTCTGGACGCAGCTAGGTTTAAGAGTAAGCCAACTACAGGTCATTCTTCGTTGAGAAAGTGAGAAGGCAAGGTATTATAATCTAAAGAAGCATTCGTGGTGTTAAATATCAGTTATTTACTACCTCGTTGTCTTGATCGTATGATCGAATCAAGATTTAAGCTTTCACTTCGTGTTAAGTGCTGCATTTCCATAGTCTGCTAATTGGTAATTACTAATTTTGTACAGAGTTCTTCACCATTTTAAGTATTTAAAGAATTTACTAGATTCGTCAGCAGGTAAGATTTTTAGTAAAGCGCATCGCTCCAGTCACAGTACATATTTTTCAAGCGAAAGACTTTTTACGCAACTCAGATGTGGAGGTAGTTACATTGTTAAAATTGACAGTATGAGATACATCCTGCATAGGCTAATTGCCAAGCGCGGTTTGGGTGATAAGCAAAAGGCACTATTGGCTGAGCACGAACGATGGATAAACACATTCTAGCTTATGAGACGGCTACTGTTTGAATAAATGAAGCAAGATAGTAGGTGTAGACAATTATGAAGTAGACGGTGTATGAACCTATTCTTGAAACTTACATACGTACGATGATATGGAACAATATTCATATTGAAACCCAGCCATAGTTATAATCCATTTAGAACACATTAACACGTGGCATCATATTAGTCAGTCTTCATGCACGGCAATTCTGCTGTAGAGCAATCCAATCTAAACCCACAAGCCTACAGTCAACATTAGCACGACGCATCCCTTTCCATACATTACACATTTTAACTTTTACTCCTAATCGCTGCCTTTCCACACACGTTTCCCAACCACAATACAAACCACTCAAATATGTAAAACTCGCGATCATGGGAGTCACACAAGTGCCACTCCTAAGCATGCATTTTACGATGCTTGACAAAGGCTCACTTTCGAGCATTGATAGTTTTTTTCTGTTGAGTCGTATTGAAACCACCAAGAATGCATTGGGCAAATTCACTCTAATCTGGAGTAATTTATAGAATATATGCATAAATGGTTGAATGATTTCTTCACAAGTGTTCATAGTAGCATGGGTTTAATGTATTGTTCATGATACGTATTTTTTTCTGAATTTCTGAAACTTGAAATTCGATCTCAAAATGAACTAAGTTTCTTCAGTAACCGTTAAAGCAGTGATGCCCAAACTTTTTTATTTACCGCCCCCTTCTCAGAAAATTTTTTATCTACCACCCCCTTGAAATCTTGCCACGCCCCTAGTGGTTAATTATATTAAAATTTTATGGCAAATTATCGAAAAAATGAATTTACCATATATAAAAAAATTTCCAAGATGGGCTCCACCGCCTCTTTTGAGCGCTTCACCGCCCCCCAGGAGGTGGTAACGCCCCTTTGGCAATCACTGCGTTAAAGGAAAGCCAACATTGCTCCTGTCTGAGGATTTGTGTCCATTTATTTCAGGGTAAGAAAAATTATTTTACTTTGTAGCTTGGAAAAAGACACTTTTTATAGTAGAATTTAATTTATGCTTGTAAAAAGGTATTTGATACATAAATATGAAGAACATCTGGAAAACCACTACATTTCAGAGAAGTCTGATATCACTGCATAAGAATTAAGTTTAGGTCTTAAATGATAAGGATATCTTAACCCATAAAAAAGTATGTTTCACATTTTTTTTTACTTTAATAACACTAGCCAATAAATTTTAACGTTATCTCTGTTACTTGAGAAAATCATACTGTAATTAACTAATTCTGGTACGCTTATTCCAAATATGCACTCAGATTTATTCTGACACGTAAATTTCCTAAGTTGTATGATTATATGTTTATATATGTTATAATTATAGTATTACAAGTATGAAAATAATTGAGAACTTTCTGGACAAAGGCTCGGAATCGGAGCTCCCTATTTGGCATTTTGAACGTTCTCTAGCAGACCCAAACAAGATCTTTAGTGTAAGCAACTTTGAAAGAAAAAAATTTGCAGTGAGAACTCCTATTCCCAGAGGTAATGAAGCTCCCACGCCAGAGGTTTGTGTAATATTATTGGGAATTCAGAGTTCAACATGAGAACATTACTCTCATTAACTACGGGCCATTAGGCAAATTCAATATGATATAACAAATTTTGACTTCGTGTTACATAACTCAAGCACGGAATGATGTAATAAAACTAGTCAAAACTGAACCGTGATAAAAAGGACGTTTGTATGGATTGCTAAGAGAAAAATTGCTAAGCTTTATATGAATGAACCTGAGCAGGACAGCATAACAGATATACGTTGGTTATTGATTAACATAAGGCTGTGGTAAGGTCATTCTATGCTCATGAACGTTCATTGTACATATACATACAATAGTGGAGCGTTTATGATACAATTCTTGAACTCACAATGCTTAGCTGGTCGTGTCTCCTTGCTCGTAATAGAATGCAATGATGAAATTGGAAAGATTTGAGACTACATTTTACCGGTTGTGTCATAAGAAGAAATTTAAGCAATAATGCGGAAACGAGTCAAATGTTGATGGATTTTTGGGGTGTAAGTGATGAAAAAAACACAAGTTGAGTAAGTGTTTTGAACCCCAATGTGAGATGTATCACTGTAGATGGTGAAACAGAGAATGAATAGGAGTGAACCATAGAGTTACAAAGACGCTGCGATGTGTGGAGAGGCTAAGGAGTCAATAGTGTACAGAGAAGAAAATATGATTGATGACGTAGGGAAAACTCGTTCTGACGAAGTGAGAAATGAGGAGTCGGAATGGAATGGAAGTGAATCGACATTTGCAATCTATTGGCCCCATTGAGGAAATGACTTAACAACATTTGGTTAAGTGAGTGATATGTACAGTAGTTGTGTCAATAGGAATAGAGTGATAAAACGAAAAAATATTTTATTCCAAATGAATCCCACATAATGAACGTTATGAAATAGTATTTCACTTGCCAACCTGAAATTCTCAAATTAATAATACAAAAAACGATCACCAATGTTAGAATTTAGTTTAATTTCATAGTCAAGGATTCATAATTTAGCAAACATTGCAAAGAAATGATCAAACCTAAAAGATAGAAATTGTTGAATATTGTCTCAAAAATTAGCACGGGATATATTACAATTGTGTTTAAAATCTTGGTTATTCTATTCTATTATTCTGCATATTTATCAATTTCTTAATACCGATTTCAGCCATTATTTACAAGAAAATACGAAAGAAGGAAGTTATTTAATTCACAATAAGAAAGATGCAATTTGCAACTCACAGCTATTAAAGCGTCGTGAAATGAGTCAAATAGCCGTTAGTCCAATTAAAAGGACTCCAAGTAATGTAATCTACAGCTTTGCAAGATTGTCTTCTCAGTGTACAGGCAGTCTTTAGTTGGCCATCGGTGCATGGTATGTTAGAGTTAAAAGAATTATGAGATGATCTTCACTAGACTATTATTGATCTTTATGAATAAGAGAACAGGTCAATGCATAATTTCTAGAGCATAAAGGAAACAAAAGTTCATTAGAATCCTTAACTTGAAAATTAAACAGCTAGATTACTTACATGTACGTATACATAGAAAAGCTTGTCACCTATAAACTTTCTTTTTTAGTGGCAATATGAGTAGCTGAAACTGCTCGGGAACAATTGCTCATCACTCCAAAATTTCAAATGATTTGAGAAAAATTAAAGTATCAGTTTGTAAGAATGCAGTTTTGTAGAAACCTCCATCGTACAGATTTACATTCGAGATCAGCGAGAAAAACTCCTCGTTAGCAACATCGGCATGTTAGTGATTATTTAACACTTGCATCGTTCAAAAATACAATTAGTATTCTAAAAACATGATATGGACCGACGAAGCTAATGTTGAAATATTTCCAAAAACACGTGCAAAAATGCTTGAAAAATATAAGATTTGTTTGTGATGGAGAGAATAACATTCCCGTAGTAAAGTTTGGAAGAAGAAGCTGTATGATTTGGTGTTACTTTACGTATCGTGGGATCACACATATTAAAATTGTTAAGTGAAAGACGAACGAACGCATGTCTACAAACAATTTTACTACGGATGTCATACTATGGTGGTGCTGCTAAAATGTAATTTACTGTAAAGGACTGTTTGTGTAAATAAAGAAGTCGATGATTCAAAAATAGGAATATTAATTTTTGATGCATGCACATATACGCATGAAATATTTAAATTCCCATGTCTGAATCGTCGCGACTTGTTCTATACGCTCACGATTTTTTGCACTGACTAAAGTTTAAACAACATATTATTTTTTACACTAGTTAATTTTCTTAGTTTCTTCATTTCAACTTTTGAACACAATTTCAGAAATCAAGGACCAGGATCTGAGATCCAGAGAACGATCGTAATGTTGAAAAGCTTGAAGCATTTGGATCGTGGAACCTTTCTCGAGCTTCGTGTTTCTGACAACTGGAACTGAGAGCCTCTGCTCTATTAGTTCTCGTAGCAAGTTACTATTCGATTTTATGTATCTACTTCGTGGTGTAAAGGCGTTTAGTCTTCAGGACTTAGCCTTAGAAATTCGTCAACGCTGCCAGAGACCTGGACGCCTCCCGAGGACACTTCAAAAACAGAACTGCTTGACTTGACAAAAAATAGTGAGTCAGTGAGGCATTAAGCGTCTCAATGTATGGTCGGTGACCAGTCGTTTCGAAGCTATAGTTCTGTTACAGACTGATAAATAAATAAGAAGAGTTAGGACCAATTGTTTATTCGCTATGCGTAATGTATGCTTTCGAGTTAAATGTTCATATTCATTTCTATTAATCTATGTACTAACAAGTGATATGGACCCTCCTAAGCCATGTCTGTCCTAAATTTAGGATTATTGACATAAAACTTGACCGTCTTTTACCTCGTAGTAAATATAAACGTCCATGTCATCACAGTCGACTCGTGACTAGTTTTGTTAGACCACTATGTACTTTAATCAAATAACACGAAGTCAGAACTTTTTACATCACACTGAATTTGGCCAATGGCCCGTAATTAATGAGAACAACGTTTTAATGTTGAACACTGAACTCTCAATAATATTACATACACCAACCTCCCCCACGAGAGCAACTGACCTTTGTGAACAGAATTTTTTGCTGCAAACTGCTCGATGCGCCGCCTATTTGTTTCAAAACTGGTTTATTGCATACATAATCCGGTTGATTTCAATGATGGTATAAGTGAAGTAAAAAATGCATGTATATTGATACAAAAACCTCATACGATTAAATTATATTCATGCGAAATACCTTTAACACCCAGTATTGTTACCTTAAAGTGTCGACTAAGAATGAGCAAAACCGTCGATTATACAATGACGGGCATAAAGAATGTTTCGGGCTTAAAATTAGCGTTTTTTGTATGTATTTCAGCTTCTTGAATTCACAAATCTCTATAGAAATGGCCTATTAACTCTTGCTCTAGAGATATAGTTACGTCATTTTTAGAGTCCATATATTTAGCATGGGGAAATTTTATTTTTGGTGATAGTGACACCTCTCAACTGGCATAACAAAACGTTTCCTATATGTTTTTTTCGTCATAAACATAATAACAGTTGATGTGACTGTGAACTTTAAATTGTGTATGTTTTCTTTCAAAATTTCTAGTTGTGTAATGCCTTTAAAGTGTAAAACGCGTTACAGGAAAATGACACGAAGTTGTGTAAAAATAATGAATTATTTCTGTAAATTCAGTAAATAATAGAGAAGCACATTGCATTCAAGAATACAAGCTTGAAAGAAATTTGGGCTCTAGCTAGAAAACCGAACCTTTCTTGGACCCAAAAGATATAATTCAACAACTCCATTTAAAGCTGAATCCGATGAAAAATTGGTTAGAAGTATGAACTCTGAAAGACAGGCCTTCAAGTACTTATTATACTTGACAAATTTCCTAGATTGAGCGACACAAAGGGTGAGGAAGGTACTTTTGTTGGATCACAAATTCGACAACTTAGATAACATTCTACGTTTGACTGTAATGTTATTGGCATATGTAATTAAAATGTATCGTTGTCTCTTAGTTCATAAAAATATCATTTTTCATCCTATTGTAAATCAGTGACACTGAAACTGACAACGACTTTTTATGAAATACATTTTCCTCGCACCAAAATTAGTAATTTTTGACATATGAAGTCAGGGGCGATGAAAAAAATAGTGCTAAATGTAGCGTTCCAAGAGAGCTTTTGGTTTAAGGTCTTTCAGTGAATACTTACGTATATGTTCCTAACATAGGTTTTTAATTCGGTTGCTTATAACGCGTATAAATTTCTACTAGAAAGGTCATTCCTGTGCGACGTGTAACAGTATTGAATGATCACGCTTCGTATTGATAAGTATGAATGTTATAGAATGGATCACATTCGCTAGGTACCGTGTGCATCTACACACCAGTAGTGAATTTCATATTTTATTAAAGATATTGTACATGAATTCGCATAAATCCCCGTTGAAAAATAAAGTAGTTAGTAGTGCTCTATACAACGAAAGCTGCCTACGCTTAGCACTCAAATCGTACGTGGTGTCATGCGTACTACTAATAAATAAATAAATAAATAAATTAATTTAAGTACATACGTGACGTGAGTAGCATAGAATAGAATAGAATGAGGCCATAGGAACGTACCTTCTGGCCCATTCTTGGGTCGGATAATTACTTCGATAATTATTCGGTTGTTTACCCAAGTCCCATGCCGTATTTCTAGCCACGTCAACCATGTCGGCAGTGGGATTCGAACCCGGGTCTTCCCGCTTGAAAGCAGACTCGCTCACCAGTCGACCAAGCTGGTGATGCCCCATGTATATTATTAAAACGGTTTCCTTTTTAACTGAAAGTGATTAAGTCCGAACATTGTGCCACACCATCCTAGAAACCCTGTTCGCTGAAAGATAATGATTGACGATGCAGCATTATGCGTAAAACTTGTAAAGTTGCAACATAGCTGGAAGAAGATCGGTTGGACTTTTAATTTTTTCCATGGTCTCATTTCATTGCAGACTTCATACATCCCTAATTTTGCGTCTTGGAAACTATTCTTTCATATGCTTCTTGCACATGATATCTCGCTTTAGGGGAAGTTGTTAGGTGCATTGACGGGACTTCACACCTACGTCATAATTTACTAGTGAGAAACTTTGCTACCTAATTCTTATATGTAGCTTAAGGAGAAAATTATTAGTAAATAATATATTGAAGATGTGAATTAAAAATCTTTTGAAGATCACTGGCAGTAGTGTAGGACGTGAAACTTCATGTCCTGCTGTGTCTCGATAAGTCTCATTGTCAAACAGCCGTAACGAAAGCTTGTTTTAAGCTCTGCGAATGAGTTCAGAATCGGCCAAGATTATGAATTTCGTATTTATATCAAGTCCACTCCTTCTCTTTGCCAGTAGAAGGCAACTGCTATACGGAGTGTCAAGAGAAATTATCGTGCCAAGGCTCCTATTAACACGTTGACTTCGAAGTGCTACGTATGTGAACCACTTAGGTTAGGTTCTGTAATTTTTTCAGATCCTTCTAGTGACTATGCGTACAAACTGAAGATTTACACCGGTCAGGCACTCGGAAGCAACGTGTTAAGAATTACAAACTTCAGCGGTTGTGTGGTTCTGAGCAAAATTTTTTCAATCAAGATTTCATTAAAACAGGTATTAAATATTCAAACCCCTTACTCGCTAAACTTTCTTTCAATGAGTAGCTAAAGTATTGAGCATTTAAACAGCGTGCTGAGTGTTTTAACACGTTGAGTGCGATTGTCTAGCCGGTGCAAATCTTTACTTTGTACACACAGTCACTAGAAAGCTTTGAAAAAATTACAGAACCTAACCTGAGTGACCCACCGGTGGGTCGTATCGCACTTAACGTGTTAAGAAAAATTTTTTAGATCGAAACATGAGTTTTGAAAGCTTTCAATGAGAACTAGCTGAGCTCAACGCTAACTGAAAGTAAGAATTCAAAATATTTGAGCCTAAATTTTTAGCTTGACTAGCTCTCAAATTGAATACTAATTTACGTCCGTAGAATCAAATAAATTTGCTGTTAACTTTCAACGAGTCAATCAGCCAGATGTAACTTTCAAATAAAAATTCAGACTTAGAGATTATGCGGCCTCGCTTCAAGAAAAAAGTTTGAAAACTGAACTTGCACGAAAGGAGGCAAACTTTATGTATTTATATTTTAGTGTTCGTATTTAAACGACAAAATGCTTGTTAGTATGGAAAATTAATAAATGTTACTCGAATTGCAATTTCAATAATTTCAGTAATTACTGATCATATTGGGTAGCATTTCATAGCTAAAAGGTTTAGTCCATATTGTGAAAAAGAAAATTATCGAAACTCACTCACTTCCGAATAGCTCAACGTGAAACTAGGTTTTCGAAGAGTTTCGCAGTCGATATGCAACGATAATTTTCATTGAGAACAAAGTTGGTTTGAACGAACTTATTTCTTCTGCTCTCGCAACAGAAAGTTACGTAGAGATAGTCACGAATGAATGATACAAAAGCTCTAAGTGCAATGCCATCAAATTTCCGTCACTAAGATATAACAAAAGTTCACATTTCCATCACGAATAGTGAAGCGGAAGTTTGGGCTACACATTTATTTGAAAAAATCTGCAATACCGTCGGAGAAGGTATTAGCTGTACAGCTTGCTAAATCAGAGCCTGTAATAGGTCCAATCCATTATTAGCACAAATATTTAATTGTAGATTTTCTAAGAAAGAAGTACAGTTTCAGACGAAAAAAACTATAATGGTGGAAATCTTCAATATGGATCTCATGAAGGAAACGAAATGTAGAGTAAATCGGACTGGCAAAACTTGCAAACGTCCTAAGGTATTACAATGGCGACTATGCTTTCGGAAATTTCTGTGCAAGACCAGAAATACCGAAACCTGATTTGGTGAACTATTTTTAACGTAGCCTTTTTTCAACGATGTATGAACAGATAAACTTAACTTATTTTGGTTTCAGTTTAACTATCCGACTTTCCTCTCAACATGGATAATCAACAAGCCAAAAGCATCTGTAGGGCTGGGCTCTCGCCAAGGAAGTATGTGAAAACTTCCTGCCGGACACTCGCTTATGCACTGCCCTTCATTTTAGCGTTCGTGTCAGGCATCTTGCTTCTTACATACAAAGGTAATTCTTGTAATACCATACCTAACATTAACACTATGTGCGGTTGCCTAGCCGGTGCAAATCCTTACTTTGTACATACAGTAGTCGCAAGAAAGTTTTGAAAAAATTACAGAACCTAACCTGAGTGACCCACCGGTGGGTCACTTCGCACTTAACGTTTTGAAGATCATGTTTTCCTCGTCTAAAAACTTAGCTGTTTGAGATATGCAACATCTGCCAGTGCTTTGATGGGTCAATACTAAAATATTCCTTAATGTAGGACGCTAGAAAACCGTTACTAACGTTATGGTATAGAATGTCTGTAGTGTAGGTTTCCATATACCAGCTGTGTTATGAAATATTGCAGGAATAATTACGGTACAGCCTTTTATGAAACTACTTAACACAAACAATTAAATTTATCGAAGTAGCTTTTGTGAACCCTTTAGCGACCAATTCGTTTTTCTAGTTTCTACGTCTAAGCTCACAAAGACCGTCTGTACACTGATGCAATGAAGCACGCTGAGAGCCAGGTAGCCAAAAGAACGACGCTGTAACATGCCGCTGCGTTCAAACCTAGTATCAACCTCATATTGCTCACTGTTTAATTATTAGAACAATTCTCCCAAAGACCGTGAAAGACGACTGAATTGTCCTTTTAGTCGCTAAAGGGTTAACACGTTGCCTCTGATTGCCTGATTGGTGTAAAACTTCACTTAGTACGCATAGTCACTAGAAGGATCTGAAAAAATACAGAACCTAACCTAAGTGGTACACATACGTACCACTTCTGAGTCAACGTGTTAACACGTTTGTTGCGATTGCCTGACTGGTGTAAAACTTCACATTGTACGCATAGTCACTAGAAGGATCTGAAAAAATTACAGAACCTAACCTAAGTGACCCACCGGTGGGTCGCATCGCAACAAACGTGTTAAGGCATATAACGATGCCTTCCCTTCCCATGATGTAACGCTGATCAGACGAGCTTGGCACCCTAACTCGACGTGGTTACACATAACCATAACCATAATTAACCATGATGAATTTAGTGTCGTATAAACTCGAACGTTGTGATTCCCTGATGCCGTCACTAACAACTTTTTTCGTTTCTTAATGTTTCAGGGATACCAGAAGAAAACGAGATAATGCTTAAAATAACTTTCGGCACATGTGTTGGTCTGCATGCTCGTTGAGTTGGGAGTTTACTCAAAGTGCCGCTCACCCAAACCAGCAGACTATGACGCGTTGGAAATGGGAAATCATGGTGATAACTGACGTGACGCCGCTCGCCCTCTCCACTCAGTCAGTTTAGCATTGTTGTAAGTGATGTTACATTCTTCGTGAAAACCATGGTTTTAAGAATGGACTTGCTTTCTTCCTTTATTGACTCACCGTGAAAGTTGTATGTTCTAGCCTTGCTTTATTGTAAATAAGAGTTTTTCTTGTTCAGCGTTTGTAACCATACGCTACTTCTTAAAAACCTGAAACGCTTGCACGAAAGCTTTTGAAAGCAAACAGAGCGTTAAACCTATCGTCTTGACTTCTGCAGCTGCTCTGCATTGAAAAATCTCTTCAGCAACTAGGAAATGCCCGGGTAAAACGGGAAAATCGTGTAATACACCAATACATACAATATGGTTTAATTTATTTCTGTGGAAAGAAGAAACTGTCCTAACTCGTGCTCAAGGCTTTTCCTTATACATAAAAATAATTTAACTACGAGAAAAAATCCCTTCGTACAGAGTGGCAGCCATGGAATTAAGAATTTTCTGAGTTGCTTGTTCCCCTCCAAAACATGGAAATGATGAAAACTACCATTGCATAACTGGCTTCATGCGTGGTCAAAATAAGCTATGATGAAGCCATGTACAACTTGAAAAAATCACCTTGAGCTTCATGTACTGAAACTGTTCGATGCAAAATCCTCAAAGGAATATAAATTTGAATTAAATCTGTGAAAAATTTTGCCAGTAAATTACTACAGTTTGGTACATGAAAGCTAGTAAATCACCCAAGCACTGATATAAACGGGTTCAACCGCTATCCGAATGGGCTAAAATCTCTTAACGTTACTTGGCTTTCGCACGATTTTAACATCACCGAATCAAATTCATCTGGGCCTCCATACAGTTCAATCTGTACAAACGTTTGCACCCTCCTCGGAACTAGAATGGAGAAGTGTTGTGACACATACAGGCTGGAATTCTAGATGAACTATTTGGAAAAAATTAACACTGCTCGCCGGTCATTTAGCAAAACGAGGTTTTGACTTTTGAATCGGCTCTACACACGATTTCAGAAGGTTGAAACTGTGAATTTAGAAGGTAGTTACTATTTTTCAATGCTTCTATGTATTCACACAAGCGGAAATGCACCTGTTAGAAGTGAGATCATTTTTAGGAAGATACGCATGGGGAAAAGTTACACTAAAGCATACATAGCCCCTGAATCGTCAGCCGAGTTTTGGTACCGTAAACTCGTTCCACTTGCCGCTGCATGAGTGGTGGTCATCTGGGTGCATATAAATTCTTTTCTAAACAAAGGCAGTTTTGAGAATAGTTGTAGTGGATCATTACCAATATAAATGTTTGTAATGTAATGCCACAACGTGTGATGCCCACATCGGTGTCCGTAGTTTGCCGCCCGATTTAACACGTTGACTCCAAAGTGGTACGTATGTGGACCACTTAGGTTAGGTTTTGCAATTTATTTAGATCCTTCTAGTGACTATGCGTACAAAGTGAAGATTTACACCGGCCAGGCAATCCGAGGCAACGTTTTAAAGAATGGTAATTGTACGGAGTTTCAAATTTATTCTTCCAGAGACAGTATAGATAGGAAATAGAGTAAGGTTGGGAGGATGACAATTGAAGTTTCTGTCAAAATGTTCCTATTCTTTCTGACCAATTCGTAGGGGATTTAAAATAGGCTCATCTTGAAACGGCAGTACTGAACTGTTACAACTTCATGTCCATGTTTTAAATGAGCGTATCAACCTTAGGTTTCTTAGTTGTATTAATAATCAAGACTTTAATCGTTAAAATAAATAATAGGAGCGACCAACATTGGTGATTTGACAACAGATTAAGGCACAGTGGCGTGTTACATTTCAGTTAACCCAAATATAATAGTAGTCTTTTATAAAGGATTAGACATCACAACGTGTGTAAACGGAATATAGAACTTTTTTAAAATCTTATTTTTGTAAAATTGCCAGGAAAGAACTTAGTGTTCTTATTGATCCAATTTTTTCTCCTTAAAATGAAAGATTATAATGTTATGAGGATGTATACGATATCATTAGGGATGTGACAATATGCAGCGTAAAGTATGGTGCATAAGTGTATAATTTTTTTCGTGATATGCAGAATATTATATGACGATCACTGCTCTCGAGATCTATATGCCACATAAAATATGCAAAAAGTCGCTGGCATATATGTTGGACCAAAATGCATATTAGTACTATTGATCGAATGAAGCATTTACGTAATATACCAGAAATTATTCAATATGGTGTGCATATTATTTGCTCAAAGGTAGTTACGGAATATGGGATAAAGTTAGTCTGTTACTGCATAGGTATATTTTGAATGTATAATACTTGAACTTTGGAGATTTGAATGGAACTTTCAATAAAATTGTGTAATAACAAATTTTTATTTTTACTGCGAAATATTGTAAGTTAGAAAACAAAATGACATAGCGGGATTCAATTTAGTCCTCTTTAATAGTTAGAAAATTGAAGGGTGGACAGCACTAGTGGACTACTTGCATTTTTTCCCGTGGAAAACATATAGTAGACTACTGGATCGTAATCCTGACATCGCTGTGTTAGCGACAGCACAGGACAGCTAATATAGACTACTCGACTGTAGTCTCCTTTAGATTTTCTGCCGAACCCGTATTTTTGCCCTGTATTGCGAGTACAGCTCTACCTAGGCGTCTTTTAAAGCTGCTCTGCGATTGGTTGCTCGAGAGGGCTAGGTCCCGCCCCTCCGCCTTCTGGTATAATTATTTTAGTCCAAATAAATTAATTATTTTGCAGCTCAACCAATAGTTTGGTTTACTTTAAATATTTGTGTGTACTTTAAATATTAAATATAAGAATGCCAGCACTTGTTTTAATTTTAAAACGCAGTTTTAAAAAATACGCTCGTTCATACAAGTATATGCAAGAAAAGTTTTTCTCAGCAGAAAATATGAGGGTTTCAATGTCCTACTGAATTAAATAGAGTTTGTTGCTTCTGTGTAATGAAGCAACAATTTCTATAGACAAGGTAATTCTATTGTTTACTTAATTTTGTCTGATACATTTAAGTACTGTCTTACCGTCGTAAATTTCAGTGATAGTATTTTTAAACCAGAAAAACTTCTTAGATAGTAACTATAGCAATGCTAACACTGGGATCTCAGCGAAAAAAAAAAACAAATACTGAATCCATTCGTTTTTAAAAATGTTGATACATACAGAATGTAATACAATCCGATTAAATTTTGAAATTCTTGCATATTAAAGTTTTATGGGTACATCTATTGTGATAAGTAATACAATGATCGAGAAAAACTTTAAAATGTATATTCTGACGTTACTTTAAGGTTCTGGGTTTAAAACAACTCAGAAATTCTGGTGACAGATAGAACACCAATGAGTCTTTAGAAACAAAGGTATTGGAGGTTGCATCTTGCATGATTATTTACATTTGACGTTCGACAAAAAACAGTAGCTGATTTTATTCTGAGCCTAACAATTGGAAAATCGATTATCATTGCATGTGTGAAAATAATTTCTAATGGGCAGGTGTAAGTGTGACAAAAAAGTCGAATCGCTATTTGAACTACCTTTTGTGTGCATGGAGTCTGAAGGTGCTTGTGTACTACACGGCTAATTTAATCAATGACAACACAATAACTGATAATGTTGAAAGTGTACGAGCAAAAATAAATTATCATTGCATCTAGTAAACTAATGAAATGGGTATGTACAACAAAACAATTCGAATTACTTAGTACCTTATTATTATACACTCTCAAAATTTTCAATTTAGATACTGAAACCGAAAATATAAGATCTTCGAATTTAAATTATTGTTAATGATTGAAAGCGTATTGTTTAGCTAATATATCTGTGAAAAGTATATAGAAGGTAATAGTACAATTTACCACTGTTACCTTCAGTTTGTTCCATAACCATGAAGTTACGTTATTGTCTACGTGTTGAAAGTCAAGACTGAACGATGAATTTCAACACTAAATGAGTATTAATAATATTTCTTCCACAAACAGATATTACCTTGAACGTTGTAGGAGGAGTGTTGGAATACTTGCCATAAATGCCATTTGTATGTGAGGACACTGATCAGTGAAACGTGTATCAAATGCAGAGTCTTAATTTAGAACATGAATTTGTTGTCGAGATCATTGTGAAAATTATGTCTGGACGGGTAAGAAGAATAAATACAAAAGAATGAGGCAACAGGAGCGAGGTTCGAACGCGGGTCTTTCCGCTCGGAAGCGGATACGTTCACCAGTTGACCAAAGTGCCGCTATATTTGCTTAATTCAGGAAATGTATTCACTCTTTGTGACCAGACCTTTTTCATTAATGCGCCTTATTACTTGTAAACTTTGTTCTCACCATTCACGAAAAGTCAGGTTTTCTGAGCGATACGTAGGAGCAGAGGTTTCACTTTGTCGGGTGCAGCAACGTTATAGCCTGAAATCGGGGTTACTGTATCCTTACTAACTTGAAACTGAGGAAGCTCTTTACAGTAAAATATGAAAGCACTGGCAATTTCACCTAGAGCAGTTCTGACTCATCACGGGTGAAACATAGCTGAGGTTTGTAATTTTTGTTAATAATTTATTCAGCAGAATTGCACTACAAATTTTACGGTCGGTTACTTTGGGATTTCTATTAAATGTAGTTACCATTAATAACTGAAAATTCACTTTCAATCTTCTTTTCCACCTCTAGATGTTGGAATATGGACATCATTTTTTAAAGAAATTTAACTCTGTGGAACGTATTTCTCTTGGTCAAACGTATCCATGTGTTCAGAAGTATTTCATTGTCGTACGTGACAGCGTTGCAGGACTCGTATTTCGTTATGCAAATTTTGAGGAACATTTAGCAAATTCCTCGAATTTTTAGCTGTTTCCTCAGCTTGACTGATCAGCCGACATGGGAAATCGGACCAGACTAATAACTCGACGAAATGATATACTACTGTGAATTCTATTCACAGTTTTCAATTTATCATCAGCAAAACATGTCACTTAACTCATTTTACATGTGGATGCTGGTTTTTAAGGCTATTTCCACTAGTCGGAACTATTATGTCACCAGGCAGAAATTTAAAACTTCTGAATAGATTTGCTTTCTGCAAGTTATTCTTATTTTTCTTCCATAGAAAGTGCAGTGCATGAGGAAAAAGATAATGAATAAATCTGCTCGAAAGAAAAGTCTTTATAACATAAGTATAATGGGCGTATGCGAAAATAATGTTCCTACCATATAGTCGAAGTATGAAGCATGCATTTATTTATTTGACATGTGTTTTAACATAATGTGATTGTTATTGAGATTAAACATATCACAATAACATCAATAATTAATTTATTTACATACATGGCCATCGAACAGAGAAAAAGTCATAATCGTTCTTCATACACATGTATTTGTACATGATGAAACGCACATTTTACGTTCCAAGACAATTCATAGTTTATTATTGTTCAACTTAAAATTATAAAAAAGCAATCCATCTGATGTCACAAGGAAAAGACGGGGCAAATGAAGAATACGAATATGATAATAAAAGTTACTGCGCATTAAAGTGTGAATACTATTGGTGGATTTTACATCTTGATAAGGTACATATTATTATACAAAAAAACGATGTCCATATTATTGTCACAGTAGACACTGGCAAGGACCTCACCACCCATCCCAGGCAAACACACACGAACTACAAAAAGCTAACTGGGAAAGGTTCACCGAACAAACAGAACAACTTACCGCAGCACTCAACACCAACCCCATAATTGACATAAATCAAACGGTAGCAGAATTCAACGCTACCATCACAAAAGCTGACAAAAACCATATTCCCAAAGGTAACAGAGTGCATCATAACCCAAACTTCACACGTGAAGTATATAGGCTAATCAGAGAATGTACCAATCTCGGAAATAGTGGTCTTTAACCATTTTTAATGTCCACCCCTAGTGGTAATTAAGTAGATGCTGTCCACCCCCACCCCGAAAAAGTGTCATTAAAAATCTTACGTTTAACACGTTAACCGCCATGCCTGATATCAGAGATTTGTCACTACCGCCACGACTTTACCATTTTACGACTTTATCATTTAACCTTCCGTAAATATTTCAAATTAATTTTTGAAAATAATTATTAAAAATTTGGAAATGTACCACCGGTGGTACATGCGGCGGTAAGTGAAATCCTCAAATGTACCACCGGTGGTACATGTGGCGGTTAACGTGATAATATATAAAGTCTATGTTTCATATCTAATTTCGATGACCATGTAAACGGAAAAAACAGTTTCTCTTATTTGTTATATAACTTCTATATATTCATCCATATATTTACACACATCTCCAACTAATAGCATTGTTAAATTCAATCCTTAAGACATCTATTTCTTAATTTATCTAAACGATTCATTTAATACGTTTATTAAGCGCATGTTGAACCTGAATTTTGTGCATAGAAGAAATAAGTCACCAAAACAGACCTCTATATGATATTTCTAGCTAGGGATAGCAGAAATAATTTAACTTTAATCATACAGCAAACAAGTGTATTTGATATATTCCGTTTTAGGTTTCAATACTATATATTTCTAGCTTTATGCGACACTTTACCTTTGTGAAATGAAACAGCATTGCGAAGCAAATATTTTACGAATTGTTGTTTTACGTGCATTTTATGTCTTGTTTAGACGATAAAGAAAGATTGTAATAGGAGTTAGAATTTCTTCCAAAACACATGGCCGAATTTTTTCACCGCTACCGCAAAAAAATTGCATCTATACAACTTTATAGAGATACAAAATCTACGAAAAGATTTGTAGGAGCTCTTTCAAACTCACATTTCGCGCGGCACTAAGATATAAGTGAATTTGTGTAAACGTGAAAAGAGCTACGTTCATGTCGGTGTTTCAATGCACATGTACGGAAGCTCAGAGACATGTACGTATGATGTTCACACGCCGTGTGCATCAAGTACAGGTACAGACAGGACAGGCTGTGTCGTGGAGTTCGGTTGCAGTTGCCGGCAATTGCTGGATTTTTCAGCCCCGATTTAGGTCAAACGAACGACTTAAATATGTATATAGTTATCTATGCATGGTATATACATATAGTGAATTAATACACTGTACTACATACATGTATAGTAATTTACTTATATAAACTGCAAACTATACTAAGAACTGGGTTTAAGAACCCAGCAGTGGCAACGTTGGAACTTCCGAGATGTTAATTACCTGCTTCGGAGCTACACACATTCAACCATTGTCTCAGCTTAACTGCAAAATGTAAAAGCACTAGATTCAACTCTAAGCTGGACTATGAGGAAAACTTCACTGAAACTAATATTAACTAATAATAAACTGTTGTCTATCAATAAAGATGAATATACATGCGTTTTGGGCAGTTACGCCGCAATAATTATGGCAGAGGTGGATAAATTTGTTTAGTCGTAGAAACACAAACTCAGTCACATCACGTCAGACGTTCAGCACCACACCTATAGCCCGCTTGAACATAGTTTCTGTTGCGTAAGAATCTGACTGCTCTGGCGCTAGCAAGCCTTCTGTTAACATGTTCATTGATTCGGATGTCTTTCAGGATAGTATTTTGTCATGGTAATAGCAAATTAATATTAAATCATATCATTATTATTCATTTTTCCCCAACACGTTGAAAGCGATTGCCTAGCCGGTACAAATCTTCACTTCGTACAGTAATTATCACTAGAGGGCACTGTAAATTGGAACAGTCATTTTCACTAGAAGGTACTATAAAATTTACGGAACCAAACCTAAGTGGCCTACCGTTGTGGTCACTCCACCACAGCGCCTATCGCTGTATCCAGGGGTTTTAGAAAAAAATTTAGGTCGTGTTTACATTACAATTACACGGTAAATACGTGCAACATAAATTCACACTAACCTACTTCTAGGAGTACTAACCGTACTCAATCGATTGGCGCTAATATATTTTGACTTTTTGACCACTCTAGCTAGTCCCAGTGACGAGTGTTGCTGAGATGGGATGATTTTTTTTCTAAGATACGACTGTGTTCGGACTGGTGGCTTCGAGTGTTTGGACACTGGCTAGGTTTCGAGTTTCGCCCGCTCACCTCTCCCACTTGTTGCTCTGTACGCAGTGGTATGCAAGTGACGGACAGGCATTCGAACACACGCGATTCACTTTCAATGTTTTCTTCCATTTCGGCAGCTAAGCTAGGAACAGACTGAGTCATCCCCCCTCATCATGTGGGGAGGGGTAGGGGAAGGTATGGATAGCAATGACAGGGAAGAATATGGGTTTCCACAATAAAGTCAGGTTTGTATGCAATGAAAGTATAACCTTCACTCATTGCATGATTCATTGGGAGGTGCTAGAAACGAAAAACAATAACGGAGAATTGTGTATAGTGTGACAAGATTCAGTTAATATAATTAATTACAGCAAAACCCGTGCTCTTAAAACTCGGCTCTTTACAAATTAGTGCAAAGAAATGGGTTAAAATTTTGAATCCCAGCTGCTTCAGACTGACATTCGATGACTTTTAAGAGGTCAGGCTTTAAGAAGGCTGATCGCTTTGAAAAAATTAAGTCATGTTGTTTCCATCTGGTAACGACTCAGATTTAGTGAAACATTTCCAAAATGAAAATTGGCTTTCCAAACTTTTTTATTTATCAGATACTCTTGACAAGCTTAGTGCCTTCAATATATTATTACAATGGCGAATATACATAATTATGTTCTTAGATTAACCCTTTAAGGACCACATTTTTTTATTCATGCAAAAAAAAATTTCTAATAGTTTCTTGTTATTACAGTGTCTGAGTAAGTTAGAGATGAGTGTAGTAAGTTGAAAAATTGTATATTGAAAAAAATGTAAGGCGACATTTCAGTCCACTTGGTCTTACGAAACCACAACATTAAAGGTGACCGTATGGTCCATTTAGTCTTTTGAGCGCAAAATATGGATGAAATAATAAAGTTAGCTTTGTTCATAATCGTTTTGTTCATTACTTCCGCTGGCAACAATAATTAGTCCAAGAAATTTGCAAGAAACTCTAGTATTTTGGCAAAAACGCCTTATTCGAGATGAAATTTGGCAAAGCAATTTCGTGTTTTTTCGCAGCAAAGGTGAACTTTGCATTTCATGCAGTACATGTGGATCCGGGCAGTGCATTTAGGAAATTTGCACATTCCCCTTTTTTCATTAATTTCAGGAAGGTGGCCGACTCCATCTTTCCGAATTGTCTCGTCTGGAATTGGTTTTGAGGCATGGCCAAATGCTTTCTTTTTTGCAAATTCGGACTGCACAGTTTCTGCAGTTGGGCGCCCTCTTTTCTTTACTACATCTTGACCAGCAAACATGAGTGCATCAGCGAGTTTCAGCTTGAATTCTCAGAGTGAAGTTAGCTGCCAGAATTGAGTGTTTAGTTTCTTTTCCACTCTGCGCCTTAGAAGCCAGCTGTTCACGACAGCCATATCAAGCATGTGGAAGATCAATCTCATGTAGTACTTTTTAGACCTGAAACTCATCCTATAGTATGACATCCACTGGTCATGAAGATCGACGCCGCCCATGTGCTCATTGTAAGTTGATACAATATTTGGGACTGGGATCTTTCTATACTCTTTTTTCTTCTTGTCAAATCTCCTGACTTCTGATACAGGATGTGATGTCACAAAACTGGACAATAGACAAACAGTACGGGTGTCCTTCCATTTTACAGCAGTGATAGCAGTACTTCCTGCTTGCGTTTCGTGCTCATCAAAGGCACCACGATCGAGTTTTCGCAGCTGCTTGTCATCTTTAAATTTCAGTCCAGCCAATCTGCGTTCCTGTACGGTACCACATGCCCAAATCTTCCTGATGGCAAGGTGCTCTACTAATTTTACTGACGAAAACCAGTAGTCAAAATAGAGTTTATGGTGTCTTCCTTCAGGAATGCACTCGGCAAGATGAAGAACAGAGTTTCCACTTGCACCAAGGTCAGGAATTCCAGAGCGTTCAACCGGAGAAATTTTGCCAACAGGGAACGAAGTCGTATACCATATCAGAGCTACCAGCTAAGATGAAAATTTTATATCCCCATTTTGTTGGTTTTTTGGGAATATATTGCTTTAGGGATGAGGCTCCTTTGAAGGGGACCATTTGTTCGTCCACTGCCAGATGTTCTTCCATTGGTATTTTTTGGAATTTTTTGCGTAATGCATCCAAAAGAAATCTCACCTTCGCAAGCTTGTCTATTGAATCCAGTGTGTTGTTGTCTACAAGATGAATATTTGCTTTGATGTCTTCCCACCTTTTACGAGACATTATGGAAGATATTTTTTCATTCAGAGAGTATTTTGCCCAGTGAGGCCGCGTGTGCGTCATCTTAGTCATTGACATTTGCATGCTTATCCCTATCCACTGTGATAATTCTATTGGAGTCAGGTTAAGGGGCTTTGAGGGATCTTTTTGCATAGCGTACAAGTTGGTTTGGTAGCAAATTTCTTCAATAACTTCACTTGAAACTAAGGATTTGAAAAGAGTCAGAGGAGCTTCCAGAACTGTGTGAACATCAGGATCATGAGAAAATGAAGGAATGTCGTAAGATGAGCAACAGTTTTCAATTTTCTTCCAAAATGTTCTCGTTGATGCCTTTTTGGTACGTTGTTGAGAGCTGTTCTTACCTTTTATAATGTTAATTTCAATCATGAGCGGTTCATTTTCTTCTTCAAATTTGCTTTCAGAACTGGTTTCTAGCGTAATAGTGAACTCTGGGTCCAATATGTCCTCTTGATCCACAGAGTCTTCTTCAGATTCACTGGAGTATGAGGTAGCAAGGTGTTGTTCACATCGACTGGGACGTTTTCTTGAAGAAAAAAAGGTTTTCGTGCTGAAGCCCCTGAAGGATCCTGAAAGGCAAAAAAATATTATAAGTATTTCGATAATTCGATCCCTTGGCCAGTGTATGGAGATATAAAATAGGTAAACTGAATTAATGCAACATCAGTCCGCGTTATGAGCAGTTACTGATATAAAAAAGTTATGAATATGGGTTACACGACCTATATGCCGCCAAAAATAAACATATGATTAAAGTTAGGCCCGTGAATGGGAAACAAGTACGTATGTATTTAGAAAAGCTTAGAAAAATTTGGGCAGCACCTCCATTGTACCATTAAATGCATTCAATCAATGTAAATGTTTTATTGAAATTTCTACATGAACTTTTATATATTTCTAGTATTAGTAAGAAAAATATTACATAAAAGCAATAAATTATAGAATAGTAATGCAAACGCAACTATTTTATATAGCAATTCCTTACTTACATGGTCATAGGACCAACACGACTCAACGGTAGCGTTTCACACAACGCAGTTGTAAATCCAACTGTACTGAACGGTCGCCTTTAGAAACAAGGTGTGATATATGCATTTAATCTTTATTTTATGATTAAATTTTGCATGTGCACTCCCTCATGCACTAAAACAAACATAGAATTATTTCAATACTGTAACTTACCTGATTTTCCCACCATGGTCCAATAAAGATAGGGAAAGTTCAGCAAGTGAACGGCACCACAGCTTCCCATCAAGTTCAGCGCTGTACTGCGTAGCTGGCGGTCAAGAGCCGAGTTGCACCACCAAAACAAAACAGGGACGCGTATCAAACGCGTTCAAAACATCTAGCACCAATTCCTGATCACAACATTAATATTACAGAGCATGTTTGAAAGGCGACCGTACGGTACATCTGGTCGCTAAAGGGTTAACTTCAAAAATTCAAGCTTTCCTGAAGAAAGGTAATGTATGGTTGATGAATGTAAAACGCAACTCATGTGAGTCGTTTCCATGGCGGCAAGAGTTTATCATAGAAAACTAACTAATTTTGAAATAATCAAACCAATTATAATTGAGAACTTGGTAAGCTTAGGGGAAAATTTTAAGATAATTTCTTCATGAATCAGACATGAGCCGATTTGGTTGGATCCAAAATGCATTTGATGCTAAAGTCGAAAAAGTGTCATCTCACACTAAAGGCACAGGAGGAATTTGCAGAAATTTCTTGATTCTTCTCTAAAAACTGTTTCCTAAAATAAGCCTAAATTCGTTTTGCGTTGGCATCAAATTTGAATACCCAAACTTGTTACGCTTTGCAATGAATACTCTTCTACCTTTCGCGTCAACATATTTATGTGAAAGTGCTTTTCCGGCATTAACTAATCTCAAAACAAACCATCCATCTAGTTTAGTAAATATTGAAACTGTATTTAAAGCAACATTAACAAATATAGAGCTTAGATTTGACCTGTGTAAGAAAATGCAGGCGCATCAATCCCATTAATTGAATACAAGTGACATTTTTTAATGCCACTAATAGTATCTATAGACTTATTGGGTATACTATATAAAATACACACATTATAAATGTCTTTTTTGTACAGTATACCCGATTTCTTTATAAACATTGAATTTTTCTCTTATATTTATATATTATTCTTTATTTTCATAAAATTAAAGACCTGCTAAGTGTCGGACAGACCAAGCTGATGTCGGTTTTGCCGCTACGAAGCTAAACATTCAGGTTTCGTATTCTAGCGCAGCTGAGTAAATTTAAAATCTAAAGAATCAGGGTAGAAGATGACGCTCCGCCCACTACGTTCTAGTCTCCAGTCTTCGTTTGCATGCGCGCGGCTGGGTGAAAGATTTCGCATAGGACGACAGATTGATAATAGAACTCATAAAACTGTAGCATTACATCGCTGCTCATACTCCTATTATTTCAAATTATGCTTTTTAATTAATCGCATGCAAATCGTACTTTTTACAATAAATTTCTTGTATATTTGTGATTAGGTTTTTGTAATTATAAGTGAGATTCGTGTAAATTTTTAATTATAAAAATTCGCTGCACTTTGTTAAAATCATTCTTAGTACCTACAGAACTGTCGCTATGGTAGTCAGGTGGTCTGCAGCCTGTGTTTGGTATCAGACCTCTGCTTCGGGCAGACAGACTGCGGGTTCGAAATCCAGCAATGAATACGAGCTGTTTCTCGTTTCGCGCCGTGAGCTCGCACTTATCGGTAAGCCCTCAACTCAACTCCCCGCCCATGGACACATCCCAGGATCGTTGCATAGAGCTCACCATCATCCTTACTCTAAGAATGTTAACCTTAAGAATTTGAAAAACCAATGTACTAATGTCTATGTACTGTGTACTTGATTGGAAATAAAGTTGTTTGTTTGTTGTTTGGTTCTTTTTAACACGTTTACTCCGAAGTGGTACGTATGTGTACCACTTAGGTTAGGTTCTGTAATTTTTCAGATTCTTCTAGTGACTATGCGTACAAAGTGAAAATTTACACCGGTCAGGCAATCGGAGGCAACGTGTTAAATTTCACCCTTCAGAAGAAAATACTGGCCGTTTCAAAAAGGAACGTATTCTGTTCCTTCCTATTCTGTTCCACGCTAGTGAAGACAATGTAAGTTTTAGTGCCTTGAAGTGAAATGTTTTACAGTAAATTTAGATTTAATTGTGTTTAGGACTTATATATATTCTTTTTCTCTCCCTCTGTTTTAGGAAATATGTGTAGGATTGTTTCATATCATTTGTGTAAAATTTTGTAGATTGTGGGTATGTAAAAATGACCTATGGTAGATCCCTGAAATAACAAGTTTTAGGATTTGTACTTTGGGATTTAATAGAGCAAACTTGTGGTGTTAACTAGTACTGAAAGTTTTCTTATCTAATCTTCTAATCTACCAGACCTCTGTGTTTAAACTCACCTATTATGTTCAGATTTTTTATTGATAATCCATAGTGAGATGTCTCTTACATTTTGCTGTACAAGCTCTTCTGCATTACTCCAACATATTTACTTAAAATACTTTCCTTTTACTGTTCAATTGACACAATAAACTTCTTTTATAACTTCTTTTATAACTGCAGATCATAACTGCTGATCATAACTGCTGATCATAACTGCTGATAGTCACTGCTGATCGTCACTGCTGATCGTCACAAATGATTGTCACAGCTGATCGTCACAGCTGATCGTCACAGCTGATCGTTACAGCTGATCCTCACTGCTGATCCTCACTGCTGATCGTCACTGCTGACCGTCACTGCTGACCGTTACTGCTGAACGGCACTGCTGAAC
>VCRD01002321.1:72862-92289 GCA_006783055.1 Trinorchestia longiramus | reverse complement strand
GACCTTTTTCTTTCCCTAAAAAATCGGCAGGAACTTTCCGGACAACCCAATAAATCAGATGGTGGTTCAAGGAAATCCTTTCATGAATTGCCTCGATCCCGACAACGCAGAAGGGATTTGTCAGTTTCCTCGATCGTAACGATGAGGATGGGATATGATTGCCTTGATCTCGATGATAGAAACAGTATTAACTAGCACATTTCTGAGCATAGAATCCCAACGAAACATTTCATCGGTGATTGAATAGCTTTAGAGCGGAGGAGGTAGAATATAGTACGAGAAAACAGATCGAGAAGTGGAAATAAGATAAAAGAAGAAGATAAGAGGAGAAAAAAGGAGAAATGAAGAGCCAGTACTTCCGGCTAAGTCTGAAGTGTGTCTGTTGGTTGTGTAATACATGTGTTTTATTTAGTTTGCTATCAAGCTTTTTTTTCTAAAGTTTGTTGTTTCGCGGTCATTTGTGAAGTAGTTTGAAAATATTCGGGTATTGATTTTATGATATTCTTTTTAGCCGGTGACAATGAGTCGTCTCCCGGTGTCTACCTAAAGTGGATGTTTGTGTTAATTCCCCCCCGCGTGGTCGCCGGTCCACGCCCAGTACAGACCGTTGCAGCCGCGAAGGGAATGTAGGAAAATGTAATCTCTAGTTTGTAATGTGTGTGTGAGTGTGTTGTTTCCACCGCACCGGCCGGCCCGGCAGAGTAGGCCGTTCCCAGCACGGAGGTCAAGTGTGTTTATACTATGGCCTGTGGAACTGCTCCGTGTGCTGTTGTTCTGCTAGAGGGGAAGAGTTTTCTGGTTTGATTGTCACATAGATCAATCAAATTTTCTGTCCATGTGCTGATAAATCTGTTCACTTTTTCCATATATTCTTTGATTGATTGTGTAGAAATATATAAATTGGTGCAATGCCAGTCAGTCGCTGGATATCCCTTGACGGTACATGATCTATTTTTGTGATTCCTAATATAAATCGGGAGGCATCATTTTGTACTATTTGCATGTTGCGTAATGTTGGTTTTGGAGCTATGTGGAGTGGAACAGCAGGGTAAGTTAGTACTGATTTTACATAGGCATTGTATAACTTTCTTTTATTGTTACTATTTATATCCTTTAATCTATATAAGCTTCTTAATTTATACATTGCTAATTTAATTCTTTGTCTAGCGTGGGGGAAAAATCCTTGCCTGTTAATAAGAACCTCAAGCAGTTTTCCTGATTTATCGTAACTATAGGCAGTGTTTCCGACTCTTACAGGCTTATTCTATTTGTTTAGTAAAGGTAGTATTTAAAATTTATTTTTATTAGTTTTGATTTTCCATTTGTCTTCAAAGTCATTAATGTTTTCTATTTCTCTTTCTGTTGTCCTTCTCACTCTGCCTTCAGAGCCTCTTTCTGAAATAATCTGGGTAATGTCATCAGCATACGCTATGTTAATGTTGTTTCTTATGGGATCTGGTAAATCATGTGAGTAAAATGTAAAAAGTGTTAGGCTGAAACATCTGCCCTGAGGTACCCCGCTGCCTATTTCGAAACTGGATCTAGTTATTTATCCTAATTTTTGTAGTCCTATTTATGAGATTACTATTTATAATGCAACTAGGTAATCTGGGATGATGTTGATGAGTAACTTATATTTAAGTCTTAAGTGCCACACCCTGTCAAATGCCCTACTGATATCCCGTAGTATTATGTTGATTCTTTCTTTATTTGAATATTTGGGAACTATTGTTTCGTATATTATTGCTACTGTTGTGTTTGTCCCCCTGCCTCTTCTAAACTCGTGCTGATGATCATTTTGAATGTTATGTTTCTCCAGGTAGTCGGTGAACTTTGTATTAATGACACTTTCAAATTTTTTCGGGAATGCTAAGTAAGGATATATGTAGGTCTATAGTTTACGTGTTGGGTATGTGACTTATTGGGTTTTGGTAAAAAGATCATTATGGATGTTCTCCATCGCGGGGGAAAATATCCCAACGACTGGGAAGCATTCATGATTGTAATTAGGTGAGTAATCATGTTTTTTTGGCAGATTAATAAGTTGGTATTTGGTTATATCGTCTTCTCCTGCGACTTTATGTTTCAAATTTTTAATATATCTTTTCATTTCTTCCAATGTTAGTAATGACGTCTGCCGTCTGAGTCTATTAAAATCATTTATGTCATGATGTGTTAATTGTGATTGTTTTTTCTCCATGTATTGATGCACTCTCATATGGTTTTGCCTGTCGAACTCACCCTTTTCATCCGTATGTTTCCGAAATATGCCTCTCCAATAATGGCGAAAAAGTTGTGCTTTGCCTTAGTCCTTGTACACTTCTTCATTTTGGTCATTCACTAGGAATCTTTGCTGTTTTTCACTGTTTTGCCCCGTTATTTGCTTGATGGTTTTCCAGAAATTGCGGTCATTTTTTTCTGTGTCAAGTTTACTCATTAGCTAATCCCAGGCTCCTTTCTACCTCACTCTATACTCCTCCACCATCTCACGTCTTAGTTTCCTCAGTCTATTCATTCTTTTCGGTGATGACCCACGCTCTTGAATTTCTTTAAATAAGTCATTGTGAACTCCTGTTAATACAGTTATTTTATGGGATCGTAAACCATGTATTAAAGTGCGGTGACTATGGGGATTCTGTTACTGCTTGCTGTCTGAATTTGTGCCGTCCATTCTTCTACGTGTTGATCTAGTTGACTTGGTGTAGTTGCTCGTAAGTCAAGCACAGGGTTATCCTTCAGGTCATCTGTATATCCGATCCAGTCTGCTCTATCGTATGCTTTACGAGGTCGTATGGGAATTTGTATGGGTTGTGTAGTGATAGTGTAAATAATAGGATAGTGGTCACTTGGTGTGTTTGGGCCTATTTGTGCATGTGTATTATATGTGTTTGCGTTGGTAAGAATGAAGTCTGGTGATGTTTTTGATCGATGGGTTATGTGTGTAGGGAAATGTGCTCCGTCTACAATGATATGCTCTTTGTCCATTAATGTTATGAGCTGCTCCCCCATTACATTGTTATTGCCTAAATCCAGTCTGGTGTGTCGAGCATTGAGATCGCCGATGAAATATACAGGATAACTCTTGTTAAATAGTGAATAAAAATATGGGTAGTGTAATTATCCTATTCTAAACGGAACGTATGCTGTTGCAATTTCAATTTTACCTAATTTGGTACGTATTGTGGTGCTTATCATATCATTGTAGTATGATTCATTAATTCTGCATGCGAGTGTCCTTTTTATGGCTATTGCACTTCCGCAGTGTGATTCGTTGAGCGTGTTCGTTTTATATANGTCCCCCAGCGCAGTCCTCGAGCTCGTGCCCTTTGTCCTCCGCCTCCAGGTATCGGAGATGGAGCGCCTCCTTCACCTCACAGAGGCGGTGGTGCTTCATGACCTAAGTTCCTTCCATCATTACCTTGCTCACGCTCCTAACAATTCATTACGCCACAATTTATTTCTAAAAAACACTCCCGGGAGTATATGCTTATTAAAATTATTATTACTTACAGCGTTAATATTTTTGTTTTTATTTTTATTGTTGTGTTAATAATAATTTTTTATTATTTCAGTTAGTTTCACTACTTATAGTATAACTGTTATTTTGATTATGGGTACTGGTATGAGAACTTTGTTACGAATGCGAAATTGGTATAATTATTACTATTTCTACTGTTACTCCCTGCTTCATAGTTATCATCACTATATTATGATCGTTATCATTGTTGTAATTTTAAATATTGTTCTGTCTTTCCACCCTGACCATCGTTATCATCTCCATAGGCTCACTTGTATTGACTAATGCATCAGAAAAAAATCCGAAAATGAATGCACCGCTCTTTCCAATAATTTGGCACGCAAACAAAAACCTGAACAGAAGCAGAATATTTTCCTTAAACGCTAAGCAAAGCTACCCCGTATGCCCAAAAAATAGCCCTCGCACTCTAAAGACTTAATTTTTAGGCTACGAGTCCTGCAAACACCGACCAATTAGCGCCGGGCCAGCTTACTGGTTACGACGGACACGTAGCATCCCACTATTTTTTATCCTTCTAATTTGGCATCCCACTATTCTTTTTCCTCCTAATTTGGCATCCCACCATTCTTTTTAATTCTAATTTGGCATCCCATCATTCTTTTTCCTTCTAATTTGGCATCCATAACGTTTTTTTCCCTTTTAAATGACATCACAACATTCTTTTATCTCTTAATTTGGCATCGTACGTGTATGTCATGCACGTGGTCTTGGAAATCAAATGACTTCTCTCCTGTCGTAACTGTTGGTTTACATACGTCATCTTCCACCTCTGTCTCACTTCTTTTCTCATACTCATACATCTGGCATTGTTGCCATCATGCTTATGTGTCATCATACGGAAGTTTGTCTGTCATATCTGAAACTTTTCATACGTGTCATACAGGGTGTCCCAGAGGTAACTGACCCTTTTTATTTGCTGATAAACCGAAAACTATTAACGCTAGGATATTAAAACTTGTTTTATTCGAAAGAAAAACCTTTTTATGGTACAATAGGATACTTGTTATCCTATTTACGAACCAGCTTGACATTTGATTTTTGTTTCATTGCAAACCCTTAATTTTCATCATGTCTCCATACAGCATAGAAGAAAGAATAAAAATTTTGCAAATCTACACACGGACAATGTCAACAACAGAAGTACAACGTGATTACAGAAATTATTTCGGAACAACAACCAGTCCTTCGAAGAACACAATTAAATCGGTGTATCGAAAATTTACGGACACTGGAAATGTTGATGATAAACAACGATCTGGAAGATTAAAATCAACTCGAACTGAAGCTGTAATCGAGCGAGTTTCTGCAAGTGTTACAGATAATCCTAAAGCCTCCATCAGAAAACGTCCAACTCAATTATCCATTTCCCGATCGACATTACACCGCATTCTTAAAAAAGACTTGAAGTTATATCCTTACAAAATTGAATTAACCCAACAGTTATTGCCTAATGATTATCACAGTCATGTTAATTAACCCGAATCTTTTATTCGTTTGTGTGAGGATGCCTCTTTCATCCAAACCATTATCTTCTCTGACGAAGCTCACTTTCACTTGTCTGGCTATGTAAATAGACATAATTCTAGAATTTGGTGCAATGAAAATCCAAGAGAAATTCAAGAAAGGCCGCTGCATTCTCTTCGTGTGACGGTGTGGTGCGGGATAACTGCTTCCAATGTGATTGGCCCATACTTTTTTGAAAATATGTAATGATGGCGCAACAGTAACAGTTAATGGTGAAAGATACCGAACTATGATTGGCGAATTTCTAATTCCTGAAATTGAGAGACATGGCCTACGCAATACTTAGTTTCAACAGGATGGAGCCACGGCCCATACAGCAAGAGAAACGATGACATTGTTAAATGAGTGCTTTCAAAATCATTTGATTTCACGATTTGGTAACATTCCTTGGCCCCCTCGTTCTCCAGATTTGACCCCATGCGATTTCTTCTTATGGGACTACCTGAAGTCAAGGATTTATGTAACAAATCCAACAAATCTGCAAGAACTTGAAAAAAACATTTGTTCTGAAATAAGACAACTATCGCCTGATACACTAAGGAGCGTTATGGAAACGACAAAGAAACGAACCCTAAGTTGTCAAAACAACCATGGCCATCATTTAATTAAAAGACATTATATTCCAAACCTAGTTCTAATACAGCATAAAAAAGTTTTTCTTTCGAATAAAACAAGTTTCAATATCCTAGCGTTAATAGTTTTCGTTTTATTAGCAAATCAAAAGGGTCAGTTACTTCTGGGATACCCTGTATATACTATTTTTCATGTCATTCCTATCACCTTTCATGAGGATGGTATACTCTCTCTTTTATCTTATCATCAACCACTTACTTTTTGCTGCCCTTCGTTCGGGTTGCTGTCACTGCCGTCACTTGGTCACGAGCAGATTTTTTCTTAAAAAACGTTTATTTCTAGCCATGTGGTATGACGCGTTGTCCTGCATGATGACGGGCTATTGGACTCGAGAATCAATTTGTGGACATTGTAGCATAAGTTACGTAGTAATTCATTTCCCCTCACTGCAACGTGTCTGGTAACGTGACTGAGGGCAATGTACGTGCCGCAAAAAATTTCCCTCGGAACATTTAGCACCTCCGCCCTGTTTTGTATTTGCATGGAGAACAGTCTGCTTTCATCGCTTTTTGCACTTCTTGATGTTTCCGATGTCACTTCGATTTACTGATTTAAGTTTTAATGCAAGCCACCATGAAACCTGTATAATTAAATCGATAGTAATGAGACAGATAACTCAATGGCGAACGTCATCTAAATACAGGAAATCTGCCAATAAAATCGTCGCAAGGAGGAAATAAATATTACTGAGGTGTATCAAGCAAAAACTCGAGTATGTTAGGTCTTTGTTTTTATTGGTGTTTAGGTTCTGGCTTAATGGTGTTTTGTATCAGAGTTCACTGCTATTTATCCTCTTATGTCAACATATCTGGGTTCACCTGTCCAATATGTCGTGTTGCCTGACGTGGGTCAACACGGCCTGTCAACCAACACACATGACGGCCTCTCTCGCCTGACGTGTGTCAACACGGCCTGTCAACCAACACACAAGACGGCCTCTCTCGCCTGACGTGTGTCAACACGTCCTGTCAACCAACACACATGACGGCCTCTCTCACCTGACGTGTGTCAACACGGCCTGTCAACCAACACACGCTGATGAGTCTCTTCATCGCTCTGTACACCGTGTACATGCCTCCGCTTTCACCATTTCAAACACACTAACGAGTCCAATTCATCGTAAGCTTTCAGTGCTTCACCAATTAACTCGTTTGGCATCCATATTTCAATATGCTTTACGTTAACTATAAAACTTGATATAATTTGCTTTACTTGAATACAACTCGCAATACATTTGCTTTACTTGAATGCAACTCATAATAATTTTGCTTTACCTGTATTCAACTCACAATAATTTTGCTTTACTTCAATACAAACTTGATAATTTTGTTTTACTTGAATACAATTTGAAATAATTTTGGTTTACTTGACTGCAAACGCGATAATTTTGCTATACTTGAATATCAACTTGCGATAATTTTGCTTCATTTGAATACAACTCGTAATGATTGCTTTAAAATGCTGAAATTGACTTGCAGCATGAACGTCTCTAATATCCTTGCCGCTAAAACGAACTATAACCGTGAACCGAATTAATTGTAAGCTTTTATTAAAATAGAAATGGTGCTTTGAGAACCTGTAATTTCCTCTTAATGACTGAAATTGTCTTTGACTTCTCCTCCAGATGACGGCCGCGGCACAGAGGCCTCTGATGTTGCCGAGTTTCAAACTAAAATCGTCGAGCAAATAATTTGATATCGAACTCCTAGTCAGTTTCACTAATATTCATTTGCATTAGCAGTCACACTAAATTTCGATGAATTATAATTATAAGAAAGAAAATAGGGGAGCTAATCGCAGCATTAAATAGTTTTTGTGTATTTACCTGCAATAATGAAATGTGTGTGAGGGATACCCATCAAAGCAGTCAGCTCCCTTGTACAGGATGCGGCAACACAACTTCCTTTTTTTCAAAGAAGCTTCCTTTGGAAAAAGAAAGTTATGTCTTCGCATCCTGTATAACTATTGACGCATGATCAGTTTTCATGAGTTTGCACGAGTGGGTGACTGAGGCACAGTCCCTGCGGCAACACTGACACAGGATTATTGGCAGCATCAAGCTTTATTGTGGTAAAAAATTCATGACCGCAATTTATGAGAAAGAATTTGAATAATAACTGTGCATCCAAAGTTCGTGATGCATGTTTCTCATCAATTAATCAAGAAGTTCACGTCAATAACTAAGTAATGCGTGACTACGATTTAACAACAAATATTGCGTGATAAGGATTTATAATAACTAAATATTGCGCGACCAAGATTTAACAACTATTACGTGTCTAGGATTTAATAAAAAATATATACAGTATTGAGTCATTAGCTTTTAAATATGAATATTGCACGACCAGGATTAAACAATTGGTTCAGAGTTAAGGGTCCAGCAGAGCAATTTTTCAATGATGTGTCGTGTGAGTGAAAAAATTCGTGTGTCGTGTGAAAAAATGCAGTTGGTCGACAGCCAACTGCACGCTCCTGCTTACTGCACGCTACTGCTTACTGCACGCTACTGCTTACTGCACGCTACTGCTTACTGCACGCTACTGCTTACTGCACGCTACTGCTTACTGCACGCTACTGCTTACTGCACGCTACTACTTACTGCACGCTACTGCTTACTGCATTCGAATACGACAGCCGTATGTATTTCTAGCGGAAATAATAATACACTAGTCAACACTGAGTCCAATTTCATCCATGGAGATTCAGTTGCATGTTTGAAACTTGATCGCACATTGCACTCTCAAACAAACTGCGCTCTTATTCCTGTTGTTCAATTGCAACCTGACCGGGGCTTCAATAATGAAACAAACATTGTCTCGATTAATCTCAGTAACTGAGAACCATAATTCACTTCCAGCGAGCCTGGAAAGCTCGTTCATCTGATAAAAATATAGAAAAAATGGCATAGTTTTCCAGTGTTCGTTCGCACAACGACCACTCACGGCATTTGAATTCCGAGTTCAGGCGGAATTTTACGTGATAACCAAAGCCGACGATTAGGTCATGAAAAATAAATCCATTTTCAAATGAGCGAGAATTTCACCTGGATATTGAAATGAACGTGTAGTACGATCGTAAAAATTTATTTTAAGGATTTTATCCGGACCTAATACGACGTCGTTCTGTGGAGAAAATGCTTTTTCTTTGTAATAAAGTATGAGCCAAAAAATTTTAAATCTTGCTGCCGAACATGCCAGAATTCAGTTCATCTGCTTCCAGTTTTTTTATTTCTCTGTAATTATAATTTTTATTTATTTTGAGGGAGTTTTTATTTTCTAGACTGCTCTCTTATCAGCGATACAAGAGTAACAGTTGTACTCAAAATTCACGATTCGTCAAAAAACGAGCATATTTTTTTTCTTTTTGCTGCCTAATTTTCCAACCTCTACGCCAAGATGGTCAAAGAAATTCAACACTAGCTGAAAATTGATATTATAAGAAACGAAATAAACTTTCTTCAACATTCGTAAATTTGCAGTCCTTGTGGTGAACTGCTGGCTCACACTACAAACTCCGTCTCTTAGCAATACCATACTGCAAGCTACCACCGCAGAACAAGCAAACCAGCGAACAGGCAGACAATTGCAATACAGCATACATGAGACGTCGTCTCGTAGCTATACCATGCAGCAGATCGCCAACTACACGTCGGCCAATCAGCAGGCCTGCTGAAGCTGCTGTCCTGCCTCAAAGCGCCTACATAAGCCGGATGCCTGGGCTTTGAAATGTTTGGGGAAAATTCTGATTGATTATTATTAGGTAGGATTTATAGTGGTTCTTGTGTGCATATTTGTAAATACAAAGCCCTGATGGGCTTGTGTATATATGTATATACCCAGTAACTAATCAGTCTCCAAGAAAAATTTCATGGCTACCCAATTCCGCGCAATGCGTCGTTTTAGCCTCCTACTGTCCCTTTCCTTTTCACTTCCTGTTTTTGGTACAACCTGTGCCAAACTCTTTTCTTCAGCTCTTTCTGGCTGGCACCGACCACCATCCGAAATGTTTGGACGGATGTATGGCGTGCTACGAGGATCTCTCACAACGAAGTCACGCGGAAGTCAGCTACAACCACCAAGATTGTGATTGGATTGCCACCCCCTTCATTTTCGTAAATATCTCTTTTTCTTCATTTTTCTGTGGTTTTTTTCTAACTAACTGGTATTTTCCTAAGTCTGAGGTGTTGCCAGTCAGGAGTAAATATCCCTGTACCGAAAGGGGCCAAACCATATGGACCAACCCGATTAAAGTAGAGGGGAGTGTCTACAAGTAGGGCAGGGATTCCTGACTGGATAAGACTACATCTGTTAGGTAAGCTAACCAAAAACATTAGGTATAGGCTGTTAGGGAAATAACTTCATTTTTTTGTTCTTTCCTAATTCTTTTCCTCTGGTACTCAGAACACTGATTAAACCACACTAGGGAACATGTAAATAAAACACTTTCTAAATGCCTCAATTTGGGAAGCTCCTTTTGCGTTTCCTTAACCCTACAGAACCACCAAACAAACCTTAAGTTTTTCAAACTATTCAGAAACTGACACTGACCGGAGTCCGTGATTGGCTACAATGCCTTCACGGAGTTCGAGTCTGATGTCGAGAAACTCTTGACCCAAAAAGCCCCTACAACACTAACGCCTATTGGCCTTGAAGTTCGAGTGCCACCAAAAATCAAAGCTCAACAGTCCGTTGTCTGCAGGTAAATAGACAGTTGGATTGGAGGGAAGTCAGCGGACGAGCTCAAACAGGAAATCGCACAACGCAACCAATACCTTGAGGTGCGGGAAATCATCAAGTTTGGTCAATATACACACGTCTTTAAAATAGAATTTGCAACCATTAATATGGCCAGTCATGCACTCTAATGGAATACTTTGCGAACACGTGAAAATAGCCCGATCTCAAATTCAACAGGAGAAGTCCGTTGACATTTTAATCTGCTTTAACACGTTGACTCCGAAGTGGTACGTATGTGTACCACTTAGGTTAGGTTCTGTAACTTTTTCAGATCCTTCTAGTGACTATGCGTACAAAGTGAAGTTTTACACCAATTAGGCAATCGGAGGCAACGTGTTAAATGCTACAAAATGGAATTTCATGCAACGAAAGATTGCCTAACTACCAACCTAACCATATGCTCCGAATGTACGTGAAATCATACCTACAAAAACTGCACGTCCTCAATCAAAAAATGCCTGAATTGCCAAGGGGACCACCGAACAATGGCAATGAGCTGCCCAACTAGAAAGGCAATAATTAGAAACAAAACTAAGTTACCGGAAGAAAAAGCAAAAGAAAAACAAGAACAGACATACGCAAAAGCATTAGAAAAGACAATCAGACAGGAAGAGAAGCAAGCAGAACGGGTGAAAAATACAGCAGAGATCATGTCAGAGAGCGGTTTAGCAGCCTTGATCATTATCCTAGACGCACATGTCGCTAACATAATTACCTCTGGCTCCTATAACTCTCACATTAACAAAACACTGAAAAGAAACAACATGCAACCTATTGAACTGGACAGTAACCCCGACTCGAAAGAACTTTTCAATAACTATCTGTTGGTACACACAGTCAACGTAATACGCAAATTAAAAATGCAGTCGGAATCAGACACAAGCTCGGAATCACAAGACTCGCATGCACAGGACGGAGATGCAGAGGAAATCGAGGCGAGCGGAGGGCAAGAGGAGGTACAAGTAATAGTGGTAAACCCAAATATAATACAAGAGCCCCAGATGTGAAGCCAAAGCCGAAGGAACTGCCACAACGACATCGAAAACCAGTTGAACAAGTAGCCGTACGACCGGCATCCAGATACGACATCACCATCTACACCGTTGACGGTAACAAACGTGATCTATCGGAAGAAAAGCTGTCACTAATGGTTCACCACCAACAACAAGCAAAATACCATCTAGGACCAAAATGCACTCAATCCCAGGATGTTGTAAAATTTTTGTTTGAAAACTGTAAAATAAAAGAATTCAAAGAAACAATAGTATGGGTTGGAGAACAGGAGTTTAAGAAGATTAGATCCGGCACCCAAAGAACGCCTGAAAGGTCGGAAAAAGGAAAGAAGATATGCAGATAGAGACGACTCTCCAAGTAATGCAGCATAATGTATCGAGCTGGAAAATACATACATAAAACAGCATTAACAAATATTTATTTTAAAATAGACCCGGACATAATATTACTAAATGGTCATGGTTGTAAAAATAATGAACAAATAAAAATATATACCTATAACGTATATAAAACGAACACGCTCAACGAATCACACTGCGGAAGTGCAATAGCCATAAAAAGGACACTCGCATGCAGAATTAATGAATCGTACTACAATGATATGATAAGCACCACAATACGTACCAAATTAGGCAAAATTGAAATTGCAACAGCATACGTTCCGTTTAGAATAGGATGTTTACACTACCCATATTTTTATTCACTATTTAACAAGAGTTATCCTGTATATTTCATCGGCGATCTCAATGCTCGACACACCAGACTGGATTTAGGCAATAACAATGTAATGGGGGGAGCAGCTCATAACATTAATGGACAAAGGACATATCATTAAAGACGGACCACATTTCCCTACACACATAACCCATCGATCAAAAACATCACCAGACTTCATTCTTACCAACGCAAACACATATAATACACATGCACAAATAGGCCCAAACACACCAAGTGACCACTATCCTATCATTTACACTATCACTACACAACCCATGCAAATTCCCATACGACCACGTAGAGCATACGATAGAGCAGACTGGACCGGCTATACAGATGACCTGAAGAATAATCCTGTGCTTGACTTGCGAGCAACTACACGAAGTAAACTAAATGGATCAACACGTAGAAGAATGGACGGCACAAATTCAGACAGCAAGCAGTAACAGAATCCCCATAGTCACCGCACTTTAATACATGGTTTAAGATCCCATAAAATAACTGTATTAACAGGAGTTCACAATGACTTATTTAAAGAAATTCAAGAGCGTGGGTCATCACCGAAAAGAATGAATAGACTGAGAAAACTAAGACGTGAGATGGTGGAGGAGTATAGAGTGAGGTAGAAAGGAGCCTGGGATTAGCTAATAAGTAAACTTGACACAGAAAAGAATGACCGCAATTTCTGGAAAACCATCAAACGAATAACGGGGCAAAACACTGAAAAACAGCAAAGATTCCTAGTGAATGACCAAAATGAAGAAGTGTACAAGGACAAAGGCAAAGAACAACTTTTTTGTCATTATTGGAGCGGCATATTTCGGAAACATACGGATGAGGAGGGTGAGTTCGACAGGCAAAACCATATGAGAGTGCATCAATACATGGAGAAAAGAGAATCACAATTAACACATCATGACATAAATGATTTTAATAGACTCAGACGGCAGACGTCATTACTAACATTGGAAGAAATGAAAAGATATATTAAAAATTTGAAACATAAAGCCGCAGGAGAAGACGATATAACCAAATACCAACTTATTAATCTGTCAAAAAACATGATTACCAACCTAATTACAATCATGAATGCTTCCCAGTTGTTGAGATATTTTCCCCAACGATGGAGAACAGAAAGAGAGTCATTAATGCAAAGTTCACTGACTACCTGGAGAAACATAACATTCAAAATGATCATCAGCACAAGTTTAGAAGTGGCAGGGGGACCAACACAACAGTAGCAATAATATACGAAACAATAGTTCCCAAATATGCAAATAAAGAAAGAATCAACATAATACTACGGGATATCAGTACGGCATTTAACAGTTTGTGGCACTTAGGACTTAAATATAAGCTACTTATCAACAACATCCCAGATTACCAAGTCGCATTATAAATAGTAATCTCACAAATAGGACTGCAAAAATTAGGATAAATAACAACATAGGATCCAGTTTCAAAATAGGCAGCGGGGTAACCCAGGGCGGATGTTTCAGCCTAACACTATTTACATTTTACACACATGATTTACCAGATCCTATAAGAAACAACATTAACACGTTCGTTGCGATGCGACCCACCGGTGGTCACTTAGGTTAGGTTCTGTAATTTTTTCAGATCCTTCTAGTGACTATGCGTACAAAGTGAAGTTTTACATAAATCAGGCAATCGCAACAAACGTGTTAACATAGCGTATGCAGATGACATTACTCAGATTATTTCTGAAAGATGCTCTGAAGGCAGAGTGAGAAGGACAACAGAAAGAGAAATAGAAAACATTAATGACTTTGAAGACAAATGGGTAATCAAAACTAATCAAAATAAATTTTAAATACTACCTTTACTAAACAAAAAGAATAAGCCTGTAAGAGTTGGAAACACTGCCCGTAGTTACGATAAATCAGGAAAACTGCTTGAGGTTCTTATTAACAGTCAAGGATTTTTCCCCCACGCTAGACAAAGAATTAAATTAGCAAGGTATAAATTAAGAAGCTTATATAGATTAAAGAATTTAAATAGTAACAATAAAAGAAAGTTATACAATGCCTATGTAAAATCAGTACTAACTTACCCTGCTGTTCCACTCCACATAGCTCCAAAACCAACATTACGCAACATGCAAATAGTACAAAATGATGCCTCCCGATTTATACTAGGAACCAGAAAAATAGATCATGTACCGTCAAGGGATATCCAGCGACTGACTGGCATTACACCAATTTATATATTTCTACCCAATCAATCAAAGAACATATGGGAAAAAGTGAACAAATTTATCGACACACGGACAGAAAATTTGATGGATCTGGGTGACAATCCAACCAGAAAACCTTCCCCTCTAGCAGAACAACAGCACACGGAGCAGTTCCACAGGCCATAGTACAAACACACCTGACCTCCGTGCTGGGAACGGCCTACTCTGCCGGGCCGGAAAAAACACACACACATTACAAACTATGGATTACATTTTCCTACATTCCCTTCGCGGCCGCAACTGTCTGTACTGGGCGTGGACCGGCGACCACGCGGGGGGGAATTAACACAAACATCCACTTTAGGTAGACACCGGGAGACGACTCATTGTCACCGGCTAAAAAGAATATCATAAAATCAATACCCAAATATTTTCAAACTACTTCACAAATGACCGCGAAACAACAAACTTTAGATAAAAAAGCTTGATAGCAAACTAAATAAAACACATGTATTACACAACCAACAGACACACTTCAGACTTAACCAGAAGTACTGGCTCTTCATTTCTCCTTTTTTCTCCTCTGATCTTCTTCTTTTTTCTTATTTCCACTTCTCGATCTGTTTTCTCGTACTATATTCTACCTCCTCCGCTCTAAAGCTATTCAATCACCGATGAAATGTTTCGTTGGGATTCTATGCTCAGAAATGTGCTAGTTAATATTGTTTCTATCATCGAGATCAAGGCAATCATATCCCATCCTCATCGTTACGATCGAGGAAACTGACAAATCCCTTCTGCGTTGTCGGGATCGAGGCAATGCATGAAAGGATTTCCTTGAACCACCATCTGATTTATTGGGTTGTCCGGAAAGTTCCTGCCGATTTTTTAGGGAAAGAAAAAGGTCACTAAATATTTGTTATTACATTTTAATCAACCAAATATGAACCATTTTGTTGTACAATACGTCTTCATTTATCCTCTAACTTGAAAATACCTTCTTTCCAGAATTGAGGTGTTTTTATGGCAAAGAATTCATCAAGGTATCGTTTTATGTCATCCAGAGAATTGAAATATTTACTATTAAGACTATTCTGCAAAGACCTGAATAGGTGGAAATCTGAAAGGGCAATATCTGGTGAATATGGAGGGTGAGGCAACACATCCCAGCCGAATTGCGGCAATTTTTGTCTGGTTCGCAAAGAAGCGTGTGGTCTTGCATTAACATGTTGAAACACAACACCTTTCCTGTTGGTCAATTCTGGATGTTTTTCTTGAATTACTGTTTTTAACTCATCCAGTTGTGAGCAGTTTATTTCAGAATTAATTGTCTCGTTACTTGGGAGAAGCTCATAGTACATAATTCCCTTCCAATCCCACCAGACACAAAGCATAACTTTTTAGGGTGAAGATCCGCTTTTGGGATGGCTAAGGGTTGCTCATGTAGCTTACTCCCGGATCGCTTACTCTGAACATTTCGGTAGATAACCCATTTCCTATCCTCGATCACAATTTGCTTTAAAAAAGGCACAGTTTTGTTCCGTTTATTAAGCAGATTACAGATGGAAACTCGATCCAAAAGATTCCTCTCACTCAACTCACGTGGCACCAAAACATCGTAGCGATTTGTGAACCCAAGCTTGACCAGGTGCTCATGAACGGCGGATTTTGATAGGTTGAGGCTTTCTGCCAATTGTCGGATTGTGGAATGTGGGTTATTCTCAATTAATAACTTGATTTAGTCGTCATCTGTGGTGGATGATCTGCCTGATCGTTCTTTATCAATAAGGCTACAATCTCCAGCTCGAAACTTCGCAAACCACTTCAGTACAGTTCTTTCGAAGACAGAATCATTACCGTAAACTGCGCATATTTCTTTGGTTGCTTCTGAGGCATTTTTCCCATTATGAAAAAAGAAAAGCATTAAGTGCCGAAAATAAATCTTTTTATCTTCCATTTAAAGGGTTGCAGGATTAACACAAGTTATAGGATCGTAAACCTTCTTCCATGAAAAGATAGTTTAAACTGTTCTCTAAATAGAGGTGTAGTCAAATCCTATTCTCTGGACTCAAACATGTTCTAAAATAAGTCGAAAGATGAACTACTAAAAATCGGCACAAACTCTCTGGACAACCTGATAATATCGTGGAAAGTCAGCCACTCGAGCTTTTTCAAACGTTCGAACTAGGAAAGTTACTGAGGTCATGATAACAGAGTTATGCTTTACATAATACAAACTATCTAGGACAACCCACTAACCTATTATAGTCCTAGATTTTTCGGCCATTCTTTCAAGGCTCCTTCCTAAGGTATCAATTAATTAGTTTACTCGTTTTACGATTCTTCAACTAACTTTATGTACGTTCTCAGTCTTTTCTTCCTATCGAGTTACCAGGACATACCGTCGATTATGGCATCAGTATAGAAAATCCACAACAATGGTCGGAAATTCCCGATAACACTGAGATGGGCTCAATTGTAGGAGGTCCATACAGGAGATCTTTTCCCTTTTTCTCTTCTTCTTTCCCTGGCATGGGGATCCCTCAAGGTACACCTCATAATATAGGGTCGTTATTTCCTCAAGATTGCTACAAAGATTTAACGATTTTTATTAATTTCAAAATATTTTGCTGGAATGAGCTGAATTGTTGTTGAACTTACGTATGTTTCAACGTTTAAGAATGAATTTTTTCGCAGAAAATCGTCCGTGTACAATCATCACAAAGACATGAACAGGTCATTTGGGCACAATCTACCGACAAACTAGAAATTCATTTGGTGTAGATCCTTCAACATGATCAGCTATGGTATACGATGTTTTCTGTTCCCAGACCATCAGGATTTCAGAAGAATAAACCCTAGAATAATAAGTCTTAGAACAATACCATCACAAAATAGTGCCCCTTAGAATAACGCGTCACAATGTTGCACGAAATGAAACATCTCATTAAAGGCATCCCCCATTAATGCGTGAAAATTACGTTGCATCACAGAATAATTCTGAACAGAATGACATTTCCCAGACTAATGTGCTTCAGAATGCAGGATTTTAACACTGAGTCTGGGGCTCACCAGTTTTTTGAGCCACTGCTGAGTGAGAATAGCTCCATGAAAGATGTTTTGTTTCATAGGAGAAAAAGTGACGGAAGAATTATTACTTTTTCTGAGTCACATGACAGTGTTTATGAAGTTTCAAAATTAAATTGATGGAATTTAAATAAGTTTCAAGTTGAGACGTGAAACTTTATATTCAATGACAATGACGTATTGGCAACTAAGGTTTTTTGTGTTCAAAATCCTAGTTTGTCTGAAGCCAAAATCGTCCTGGATTTTAATACAGCATCGAAAATCATAAGAAGAAATATTGGAGCGTCAGCGGATTCATTCCTATTCATCGATAAAGACCGGAAAAATCGGCGGGTGTTTGCAGATATTGATTTTCTCTGTCATTTCCATAAATGCGCCCTGTAACGACAGTGATAAGTGAGTCTGATCTGTCGGGTGCCAGAGCTGACAATCCTAGAGTTAGAATCTGAGCCTAGATGTGCTGTTTATCTACTGCTATTGTAAGTTACATTACGTTCGCTGGTTTAGTAAAGGAAACACGAGCCCACAACCTCTGTAGCTATGAAGCAAACGCCAGCCCAGTCACTGGAATTTTCAGACACCCAAGTAGTTCTTTTCCATTTGAAGGCCTCAATCACAATTAATATTTTGAAACCGGTAACAGCGTTTTAACTCTACATTTTTCTTACAGCTTCGGTTTATTCGCTGGCTCAGATAAAATTTAAGCTCTAATTCCACCATCTGTTTACGCTGAAAGTTGATTACTTTGGCGGAACAAGTCTTGTACCAAAGTAACTAGAGCGCATGTAACGAACACAATATTATTACTTATAAGATTCCGGTCCTTCATACCGTTGTAACTTTGACTTGAAAATAGACCCAAACTCCTAAGATATCTGAAGACTGTTCTCATAGGTCGTCAATTACACAAGTTTGCATGGTAATAGAAATTCTTGATGCATGACAACCGACAGCCAAACTCTGAAAGTGGCTACGTCTTTAGCAAACCTCTCAGTTACCAGTAAAATAATCGGAAAAGTGGCGGAATGTTCTAGTTGTCAGGGGACAGAAGTGAGGGATATACATGATGACACATGAAGTTAAGCCGTCACCACGTGTACAAGAGGAAAAAAAAACTTTCTCTCTCGGCTATTATGGGCACACAAAACCGATGCAATAATTCGATTATCACCATTTTGTTTCATCAAGAGCGAACAGAAAGCCCGTGTCGGTAAGAAATGAAACTTATTATTATTCTGTACAGCTACAGCTCTGAAGTCCCTGCTGTCATTACGAGTCAACCTAACCTGCAATCCAGTCCACCACTCTGCCAAGGTCTAACAACTTCCAGATAGCATTCGATAAAGTTGTAATTGCAGCCAGAAACTTTTAATCAGACTCTGTTTCGTTCATACGATATAGGCAGGCTGTGATGTGTTCATATGATATAGGCAGGCTGTGATGTGTTCATGTGATATAGGCAGGCCTGTGATGTGCTCATATGATATAGGCAGGCTGTGATGTGCATGAGTGAGATAGTACTCGTACCAGTGCCCCTACTCAGTACCAGTACCCCTACTCAGTACCAGTACCCCTGCTGTTGTCTGTCGAGCGAGTTACTTCTGAAATATTGTTTATTGTTTAGTTCCCCTGCTGTCGCTACATTCATAAGTTCTCAGAACTTTTTTGCTACTGAACGCCAGTTGTCCGCCAGTAAGCAGGTCCAAATGAGAGTGTGAGCAGCACTTGAGTGCATTGCCCGAATACTTTTATGGACTTGGCAAGAATATCCAGCAGTGTTTGTATAAGTTCGAGTACCACAGCGCAAAAAGTAGAAGCGCAAAACTTTGGTGCATAATTGAGTAAGTCCTCTGCTGAATTAAGTAGTAGTAATGCGGTCCCGAGTTCCTGAGCTTTTCTAGAGTTTCTGTGATCAGAATTAAGTGTTGGAAATTAGCGTCAGGTAGCAGCTGTGCGTGCCTGAATACTGAGTACTTCAGTG
>VCRD01002321.1:59036-72397 GCA_006783055.1 Trinorchestia longiramus | reverse complement strand
GCCAGTTGTCCGCCAGTAAGCAGGTCCAAATGAGAGTGTGAGCAGCACTTGAGCGCATTGCCCGAATACTTTTATGGACTTGGCGAGAATATCCAGCAGTGTTTGTATAAGTTCTAGTACCACAGCGCAAAAAGTAGAAGCACAAAACTTTGGTGCGTAATTGAGTAAGTCCTCTGCTGAATTAAGTAGTAGTAATGCGGTCCCGAGTTCCTGAGCTTTTCTAGAGTTTCTGTGATCAGAATTAAGTGTTGGAAATTAGCGTCAGGTAGCAGCTGTGCGTGCCTGAATACTGAGTACTTCAGTAAGCTGGTGCTACAGGTACTCAGAACACAGGTTACTGAGTACTTCATTGAGCTGGTGCTACAGGTACTCAGAACACAGGTTACTGAGTAGTTCAGTGAGCTGGTGCTACAGGTACTCAGAACACAGGTTACTGAGTACTTCAGTGAGCTGGTACAGCAGGTACTCAAAACACAGGTTACTGAGTACTTCAGTGAGCTGGTGCCACAGGTACTCAAAACACAGGTTACTGAGTACTTCAGTGAGCTGGTGCAGCAGGTACTCAGAACACAGGTTACTGAGTACTTCAGTGAGCTGGTTATCAAGACCCAGGTAGTTTACAAAACAGTTAAGTTATACTAAAAACTACGTATAAAACTTTTTAAGTTCGGAGTATCTTTAATTTTTTTCTGTTGATGAGAATTTGGAATATTATATTGGTTATGAATGTTTCCGGTCCAATAGTAGTCATTGGTGTTTCGCATTCAATATTAGTCATTAGTATTTTTTATTCAGTGTTAGTCATTAGTGTTTGAAGTCAATATTTGTCCTTAGTCTTTCTTATTCAATATCAGTCCTTCGACTTTCTTATTAAATATTAGTTATTAGTGTGTCTAATTAACATTTCCCCATGAGATTTTCTCACACAATTTTTCTCATGAATGTTTTTAATTCCAATTTTTCATAAAAATCGAAGATGTCACAGACCATTTGTTCATCTAACTGCTACCTGGCTGGGAATGAATGAATGAACACAAAAGATTTAATGACAACGCAGTGTGAACCTAGATCTATAGGTCGTCAATCTGAATGATCACAAACACAAAGTGTACGATATCTGTCATGACATGGGTAGCTTTTCGTACGTTTTATATATGTTGCCATGACTGTTGACTTCTTCTATTAACATACACGTCTCGAAATTGTAATAGTATAAAAACTCAATATGATAAGGACAAAAATTATTGAAAGTTTAAAGAAATCTTGTAAGTTAAGGAAGTCATGAAAACTTTTCAGACCTGGTCGTTTTACTAAAAGCTCATCATTGCAAACATTTGAAACCTGTCTGAAGTCTTCTACACAAAGGAGACAATAATTCACTCAATATTCTTGCACAGTTCTTATACAAAGTTCCAAGTCCTATAAAACTCAACTTTTCTTTCAGAACCACTGAAATTCAGCCTGTTATTCTGTGTCAGAACATTAGAACACGAGCCTTCTCTTGTCTACGATAATTTCAGAGCTTCAACGCTCTCATGTGTACCAGCATTTCTAAATTCCAGCCAGCATTAGAGTCGAAGTTTAATAAAGCTTCAGTCAGTTGTTTCATTCGAGAATTTGAGCAGAAACATGCACTTTGTATCAAAAAATGATACCTTACCTCACCTCCAAATCATCGCACGTCAATCCATTGCTGCTTGTAAAATGAGGTCACAATCGCAAAGAAAGTGCGTCTTACATTTAGTGTACATTTTGCGCGATAATGGGGGCAGAGAATAGGAGGGGAGAAGGAACGTATCACGGAGGAATTGGGTTTGTTCTGTCAGTTGTACATGGCTAGTTTGGTCAGGTAGAAATTATAGACAGCTTCGAATACCACGTACTGTGATAAATTGGTGGCAGAAGACTATTTACTTAGGACGTAGGTTCTTGGAAAACGACTGTTTATCCAGGTAATTCTTTTCTAAAAAAATGACTGCTAATTGGGGAGTAATAAATTTCTGAAAAAGGACTGTATATTACGGAGGTAATTGATTCCAGTAAGAGACCCTAATGGAGATAATTGATTTCAAGATAATGACTGGTAATGGGTGCAATTGATGTATAGAAATGGCCACGCACGGATGCAATAGATTTTTGTAAAATATGCAACTAAAAGACAATAGAATAAGAAGGCAATTCTTATGAACGCAATGGACTTAAAAAGAGCATGAGCCTAAACTTCTACTGAGTTCAAGCTGTCAAAAAGGCATTTATTTGTCGGTGAAGCTTGATCACAGTTTGCAGCTCTCCTCATTTGTAGATGCAATTTTGCCCCTATTACTGTATATCAGTGAAGTCTGTTATAACGTTCTAGCTGTCTAATTTTACTAATATTTAGAGAGACAATTTTCAATAAGGTAGTATTCAACTGTTCCGTTTTATGAATTTGAATACGGACAATATTCATAATGTTGAAATCAGCTGTCAAGTTTCACAAATATTAATACAGACAATTTTCAGAATGTTGCAATGAACTGTCAAGTTTTATGAATATTTATAGAGACAATTTTCGATGAATTGTGTTTTAACTGTCCAGTTTTTCTGATATAAAGCGACGCACACGCCACCAAACATTACTTATAGTTAAGCGTAATGTTAAATTCAGCTACGCGGCTACAACTTGTGTAAGTGCTCGCTAATATCTGTAATTTGCTGCCAAATATTCGCGCGCAACCTAACAATTTTAATTACAGTCTCGACTCGAGTGCAAGAAAACTTTTAATTAAGGCCCACCCAATTTTGCAGGACGTAGCAAAGTCTTACTGTTCCTTCCTGTGAACAATTAAACTGGATGGCATTTTCCGGAGACAATTAAACTGAATGGTATTTTCTTGACGACTTCTCCACACGACACGCATGACATAGTCACGTTCGAGTCCCTTTTTGGGGCTCAATGTTTGTTATAATTATTGACTTACTAAATAGTTCCCGTGGAAATTCCAGGATTTAGATTTGACTAACGTGAAATTAATATAAAGACGAACATGTTAAAGATTTACGATGAATTGTTGTGTTTCAAATGAATATTTTCCATGAATATTTACAGAACTTTCATCTTGTATCTTATCTACCGATAACATAGTGTAAAAATTCCCCTTTTAAATTCCATGATTTAAAAGTGACAAAATTAAGGGTCTGTGAAATAAAATACATTTTTCAGCTTTACCTGTGGTGCTATCTAAACCTGAATATTTTTAATGAATATATACAGAACTTCCATTCTTATCTACCGATAACAAGGTCGTGTTAGAGAAAAAGTATAATAATGGGAAAAAATGGTCTATTTTATAGTAATCCTGCGTTTTTGGTATCCACAATGCACTATACACATACACTATGTATACCGGCTCTGATTTCAGTTCCATAATTTTTTTTTATATTAGATAGAAAGAAATGGGACGGACACACACAGTATGAGAGAGAAAGATAGAAAGAGATGGAAATAGACTGTCTATTATATAAGTAGATACAGCCTGCAGTACATATAGGGTAAAAAATAACAAGACCCTAAAAATAACATTGTTTATTGGTATCTATAATATTATTTGCATGCATAAAATAATTTTTTTAAGGTTACATACATGAATCAAACCTATATTACTACGGGTAATTTTACTATTCTAGATGGGTATTCTAGATGCCAATAAAAAGTTAAAAAAGATTCGGGTGACTCTACACAATTGGGGAGATTTAAGGGCACTTTGTTCAGAATGTGTGTTGTCTATCAGTAGGCCTTCATCTACTCATCAAGAAGAATAAAATACAGGTTCTATGTACTTCCTGGGGTCAAATTTTTTGGTCTTCTTGGGATCCAAGGGATATAAACTTTGAACATTGAATTAATTATCGGGAAATGAAAGAAATTTTTGGGTATTACTCTGGCAAATGCAGAACACGCAAGGCCCAGTTCACAGAGCCCTGTTTAAACAACACTTGCGATAACACCCAGTGCTACATACAGGCTCATAAAACCCATTTTACGGGCAGAGTTTCTTCTGTTGTCACTGTTATTGACCTTGTTTTCTTTTTTTCTCATAGTCGCCATTTATCGGATATCGGAAGTTCCTCCGGACTTCTTATTGGCTGTAAATGTTGGCAATCCGCAGATACGATTCACTGGAGTCCAGTGACGTCAGTTGACTATTGAATGTCGCCTAGAAATAACGCATCGCTGGATTCCTCCCTGTATGGTTTTGGCGAGTGGGGATTTTTCTATACATGAATGGTCTTTGTGAATATTTAAAGTTTATATTGTAAAATAATTGACCTCAAAAATCGTTTCACTCAAATTTGCAATTTATTATTTTCTCTTATAACGAAATGATGTTAAAGCCTCACAGAAAATTTTCTGTTTCGTATTATGAGTTAATGACAAATTATGTATAGAATATTCCATATATAAAGCCATAAAATGATTAGAATGATACGGCCGTGCCGCTGACAGCGATAATTAAATTTTCCACATTACGCAGATAATTAACGTGGTTGTCATATTGCATAATGTGGTTGTCCTATTGGATAATGTGGTTGTTATATTGCATAATGTGGTTGTCATATTGCATAATGGGGTTGTAATATTGCACAATGTTGTTGTTATATTGCATAATGTAGTTGTAATATTACATAATGTTGTTGTCATATTGCATAATGGGGTTGTAATATTGCACAATGTTGTTGTTATATTGCATAATGTAGTTGTAATATTACATAATGTTGTTGTCATATTGCAAAATGGGGCTGTCATATTGCAAAATGAGGTTGTCATATTGCCTATTGTTGTTGTTGTATTGCATAATGTTGTTGTCATATTGCCAACGCGTCTAGACTGAACCGATTAGCCTAACGACTACAAAATGTTGAAAACAAGAGAGAAAATAATTACAAATCACTTGATGATAATTGCCGAGAGCTTTTAAATCAGAAATGTCTTATTATGCACTGGATAGGCAATAGTATTCTTTTAAAAAGAACTCAGGTTACGACGTGACACTCTAGACAAAACTCACTCTGAACTCACGTGAGTCTAGCACTCGTCTAACGTGAATTTAACACTCATCTCACGTGAGTATTGCATGCAGCTCATGGTTGCCTGCTAAGGTTTAGGCTGAAATTTACTCTTCATGAAATTTGTATAATAAATTGCAAATGAAAACTTGGAAATAAGCAGCAATTTTTGAAATTTTATTGTTGAAGTTACGATATTTCTTCGAATTGGAAATCAGTTTTGAGACAACGTTTAGAATTTTTTTCAAAATTTTATTCCATCTCACGGGCCGTGAAAATTCTTAGAGCAGAAGTCATGTTAACTTGCCTGAGAGTCCGTCAGGAATGGCCTCCGTACACGCCGAAACTGAACCCTGTGTTCAGATTATGGTGGATTCTAGAAATGTTCAAGTCACACATTGATATTCATCATCATTCCGTAAAAGCTTGGTTCAAATATTTCGAAGGCTATTTATAGAAAAGGTCTATAAAGAAGATCTTTATAGAAATGTTTTCTGCAAATAAAATGTCAGGACGATGAAACGCTGTACATGACATGCTCTCTTTTTAAAATAAGAAAAAAAAAACATTAACTAAAATGAACATTTAAAACTTTTGCAAATTAACAGCAGCGAAGTAAGGAATGTCATCTCAATAATTGTTGCACATATAGAGTCTCGATCAATGATATTATAGAAACATAGAACAAATCAAAACAATTCTAAATGGAGAAAAAAAACAACTGTTGAAAAATCTCTAAACTGCCTCCAAACTTAAGTTATTTTGCGATGCCTGTGCCAATTATTCTCACCACGGTTAGGCACAAAACAAGCAAAGGTTCTAAAATCAGTTGGCATCAATTGAAATTGAATAATGCATTACATTGTATGCAATTTTAATGTATGTGATTGCAATTGTAATATATGTAATTACACGTTTTTCATTTCTTACTCAAGGATACTGGGACAGAACAAATTACAGGGTGCTTTATTATGAAATTATCTTCTCTCTGAAGCAAGTTCATCATCAACATTTGCTCTGGAATGGCGTCTTAAAATTACACTAATTTTCCTCGCCCAGAGAAGTAATTAGAGTCCTGGTAATTAAAATACCTCCATGTTTACATTCGCAGCGAGCAAACATGTTCGAGAACATTGCATCCGTGTGATACATTTGGCCAACATTAGATCAGGACGAACATTTTGCGAAATTATCGCCATGTTCATGCAGTTTTCTAGCGCAGTTCTCAGGAGCCACCGGATCAAGCAACACCGTACTAGCGCAATGGAACTTCCGAATGCAACTCTAAAGCTTCAGTTTTTGTTCATTTATTGCGGAGCCGAGTGAATGATTGCCATGTAATTAGCTAGGCTTTGATCGTCGTTTCCCATCAAAAAATAGCGGTGAGATTTTTAGTGCACAGTGTTGGGTGAACTGTGGCTGCAGTCCGCAGCGAAATGATGTAGCAATCTAGCAATTTCATTCACTTGCTGATCATGATGACGTGGCTGTGGGGTAGCTGTTATTCGTGGCCCATTTTAACTGTTCATTTGCTCTCCTTCGCTTGATGAAGCTCACAGAGTTCAGAATTAATTTAGAGAAACCATTCAAATGAAAAAGCTTTAGAATTTATTGGTTATTCTCTCTGAGACCTCTTGTGGGGCTTAGAAGGGGAAGGGGGTTGTTGGGGTGCCAACAGTTGTTAAATATTTCCTTATGTTGATCAAAATATGATCTGTGTTTCATTATGCAGAACCCATTGTTGTTGAAAAATTGAATTTTTTTATAATTTATGCTGCCACTGTGAGTGATTAATATTAGGGCTCAATACTTTGATAAATGACTGTGCAGGATATTTAATGACTGCTTCAAGCATTTTAATTAAAGACTAGATAAGGTATTTTATTGAGGATTATCAGATAGGTCATTTATTGGTAGATTATTTATCATCGGATAGAATTTGCAAAAATATTTTTTACACACATTTTGAACATACAGGATGTAAAATTTTTTACACGTGTATTCCGTGGATCAATTATCTAAGTGTATGAATAAACTTTTTTTACGGAAAGCAAGAAAGGTTTGACGTTGATGATGTTATACAGTGGACATAATCTACTAAATATAGTGTGTTTCTTGAATAGATGTAGTTTATATGTATATAAAACATTTTAAAAATAGTTCTCCGTAAAAATTGGTTTTAAATTTTATGTATCTAGAGAAAATCTGGGAATTTCTGCGTTGAGAAAATGTTTTAAAACAGAAATATATTTTTATCCGCGATCATTGCTCATATGCAGATTTTTCTAGACCAGGGGTATTGCATGAACTTAGCGTACACTTTAAAGTAATAACTGACCAGTTTGCCATTTAAGAAGCAGTTTATCATTCTAACAGCCAATCAAACCCAAGTTACCCAATAATGATAGATGACGGTTGACAATAAAATGACACTGATACAATTAAATCCCAATTTATCAATCATAAGATAGTCTGACAAGAATATTAAGCCCTCGCCTGAAATGAATCTTCATACGGTGAAATTAGTAGTCCTTAAGGGAAAGTTGAAAGGAATCTGTCAATGAATAATTCATTCATTCCTTCATTCATTCAATCATTCCTTCATTCATTCATGCATTTATTTATTTATTCATTCATTCATTCATGCATTTATTCATTCATTTATTCCATAATTCTTTCATTTATTCATGCATTTATGCATTCATTCATTCATTCACTCATTTAGTCATACATTCCTTTATTCATTCATTCATTCATAAGAAGTGCCAGACTTGCCTCGTGACCACAGAAGAAAGGAAGCCCTACACAGGAGGGTCAAGCAGAAGAGTAAGGCTCTAAGAAGCTCACCAATGGCCTTCCTAGAGTCCATTAGAAACCACTGACTTTAGTCCTTCATTCTAAATGTTTCATTTTAAACTTTGGTGAAAATACTTAAGAAACTAGTGAAGAGGACTGAAAACTTACTCATTACTACATACGTTGAACAAAAAAGTCACTTGGTCGTTGTGAGAGTAACACAAGAAGCGAAAATATTATTCAGGGATCGTTTTGTTCTCTGTGGACCTTCTTTAAAAAAATTATCTATTTGTTTCGATATAATAATAATTCCTTAAGTATGTTACCATCTATTTATGCTAAACACAAATTCAAGGGTTTGATTTTCAGTTTCACTTCCTAGAAGAATTTTTCAAATTCAAGTGTACTTTGCGTTACCGATTGAATTATTAAATTTTTTGTTTGTTCTTCCTCACGTAGTACGGGGTTGTCCTGGTCTACATCAGTGCATGCAGTGTTAGGACACTGAAATATCAAGTTAAAATAAGTAAAAATTCATGTTGCACCTTTATTTTGTACCTTTATTTACTCTTAAGATGTTTGCGCCTTTATTTTATCGTAGCTTATTTAACTAGCTCATAAAGTTCCCAAATTAAACTCCGAATAAGGTCTAGCTACTACATTCATTTCATTAACTTTTGATGCTATCTCCTTCAGTGTTCGCTACTGTGGTAGGTGGTAGCTAACAATACGGAAGCAATCTTGCGATGCACAGTAGCGGGGCTCCGAACAACGCAGGTACACCTTTCTTCCGTTGAATGACACATGCAAACGGTTGAGATGCATTTTCTTCTCAACATACCTGTCTACGTTCAATATATCTGACAGTTGGCATGACAGGCCTACCTGAAAGTGCATGACAGACCTGCATGCGTAAAATTTTCACTAAATGCCACTTTGATGCCAAGAGAAAATAAGAAGTTTTATATGGATATGTTGTTATATATGATACGTACGTGACAGGATGTACGAAGCAATCAAGAAGAATGTTTGATCACGAATACAACTTAATTCAACTAGCTAATAAATAAAATATTGTGTTTGCGTCATTTGAAATAACGGAAACATTTTACACAATTTTTACGAGTTATTAAGTATCTAACGATTGCATTTCGAAAGACTAAGAACCATTTTATAACACGAAAAGCAGTCAAGGAAATTCAGGTCTTTACACACAAAACGAGGTAACAAATTAGATGAATGAGTGGAATATGTATGAAAATTCGCACAGCGTCTCTCGAGAAGAGCTACATAGAATTTTATAAGGAAATTTTCAAGTTTTTTATGCACATGCACATATTTCACATAAACTCCACGGACTTTACTACCCGAGCCTCAGACTTTGGTCACGCAGCGGTCCCGCCACATGAAACCTTCCAGCTGCTGCCTCTTAGAGAGGCTCTTCCTACCACTTTCTTGCTTTGTTCTCTGCAATATTAGCTTCCAGAACCCGCCCGAATATTAAACTAGGGCTCTGAATATTAGATTGCGTGCTGTGGGTGGTATCGAATAGAGATATTCTGGCCTTTAAAATGTTAACACACTGGCAATAAAACGAGTTATAGCGAAGTGAAGTATTCGGGGGTTCCTTTTAAACTGGATCGAACGTCTCATGAAAAATGAGGCACATAATTTTCATCCGTGTGTAGATGATTGCATTGAAATTGTAAACAGTTTTAGACAAAAATAGCATTCACAATAATACTAAAATAGAACTTTTAACAATAAAAAACGGGTCGATGGGTTTGCAGAAATATTTGTTGATCAATATATTGTTAAAACTGAGGCTTGTTGTACACAAATTCTTATTGATAACCATGAACATTAGTTCACCCACAGCAACATTGAGTTAGGCAGGCTCTCACATGATAATTTCGTATAAGAACATTGTCTGTAGAATAATGATGTGGGAATAAAAGTTTTTAATTGCTGATTTTGAATTGGCGATAATGTGCCATCAGTTGATTGATAACAAATAAATTTTATGATGATTAACTAGAAAAAAATTCCTAATTTATTATTCAAAAGAATACAGGTAACTTAAATTTCATTTTTTTCATTTCTGTATTAGAACCAAGGTCATTTAGTTACTACATTAAAACATAGTCTTAGTTAGTACATATGTAATTATAGTGAATATTATTCAATATAATTACATATGAGAGTATGAGACATTCGATGAGTCTCATCATTCAGCATGAGACACATCTTATTGTCGTACACCTCCATGTTGCTGCCTCAATACAAAGTATTTTGCTCATGGACTAGATATACACGTATATATAGAGCGATATGGTCTACTCAAGTCCTGGAACATTCTTTATGTTGTGTAGATTGACTGATAAATACATCGAGTTGCAAAGGGTTTGGTATCCCGGGGAACTAATGGGTGATTTAAGAAACATTTAAAATCAAAGTAGAAAAAGTTAAATAAATACTGAGTTATGTTTTTATAACTTTTTATTTCACATTTGCTTACCTGTATTCCAACAGCGGTAAAAAAAGGTAGTATTGTTTTTTTCAAAACAGATACAATTGATGCCGTCAATATTTCCTAAAATCCAAATAGCTTCTCGAATGTGAGTCCTACTAAGACGAATCAGTTTCCTGCTGACACTGCACAGTGTGTTTTAGTGTTTGGTGACATGGGACATAGAGAAGCCTGAGACTCAAAAATTGGGTCCTTCTCCCATTGAATGAACTTCTTAGAGGTAAAAATATCAAAGAGCACACAACGTAAACTAGAAATGCAACACAGGAAGTTTATTTAGGTTTCATTTACTGTTCACTGCTCCATTACACGTGACGACGCCCCTCATAGTGAAACGCGCAATAGAATAAATTCTATATACGTGTCGTGACCTCAACTTTGTATTTGTTCTACAGGCGTATGAATTTCTATCATGCTAGTTAATTGGGCTGATTTATTGACTTAACTGGGGCTCTGCTATGCAATAACTGGTATAATTTGATGATTTAACTGGAACTCTACTACGCGTTAACTGGTATAATTTGACGATTTAACCGGAGTTCAACTACGCGTTAACTGGTATAATTAGACGATTTTACCGGAGCTCTACTACGCGTTAACTTGTATAATTTGACGACTTAACTGGAGCTTTACTATGCGTTAACTGGTCAGATTTGGGTCCATGGAAGGCTGACAGCAAGATTGAGTGGCGGACTCCATCTTTCACAGATCAATACAGCGACTTGAAGCAAACAGCGGCCGCTATTGCACTTCTTCCGCACAAATTGCTGCTGCTTCGAGGGCACTTGAATACGACGCCAATAATCTGACAGCACGGAAATGGTGCACTAAATCGTTCAATCGAATTTTAAAGAGTCGTGTTTTGAAATTTAATCTTTTTGAACGGTCATGAACGCATTTTTTAGTGTACAAACCTGAAAATTAAAAACTGGAAGATCATTGACAAAAGTAGAAAATCTACCTTGTACCTGCTGCTTCAGTGGGCTTTGCTCACTTTAAACATAACTTGCATGCTTTTCAGATTGAGGATCATAAAACCTGTCACACTGGTTTTTGCTTGGGGCATTTATTTCAAATACTAGATAAGTTCCGTGGAAATTTCACGGTTTCGATTTGATTAATTTGAAATCATTATAAAGATGGATGATTAAACGATGAGTTATTGTGTTTGAAATGAATATTTTTCATGAATATACACAGAACTTCCATTCTCTATCTTATCTACCAATAACACGGCCGTGTAGAACAAAAAGGCTAATAACGGGGAAAAATGGCGTATTTTATTATAATCCGGCACTTTTGGTATCCACAATACAATGTTTATTATACATTTTCACCCATTCTGATTTCAGTTCAATAATTTTTCTTCAGTTATAGATAGGAAGCAATGAGACAGACTGACACAGATAGCTAGGAAGATAGAGATGAAGGTACGGTTAATTATATGAGTAGATTGTAAAGAAAACACGCGCACAGAGGCAGAAGACGACAAGGCTTTACTCTGTGAGGCCAAAAGTTGCAGATCCGCCGATGTCTGACGCAGTCTTGTGCTGGCGCGTTCTGACTTCTCGTGCTGACTTGACACTATCACAACTAATTTGTTTTCTGACTGAACAAAACATTCCAGAAATTGTCATTCACTGGCTTCTGCAATTTCATCTGACTTTCCTCGAACATTTAAAATATAGGAATAAAGTGAATGAATTTTTTGCACTTCAGGAAATACAATGGTTCTTTTAGGATTAACTCAAATCGGGCGGTCGAAGGGAGGGTGCTTACAATCACTTTACTTTATAAAGCATTGGAAAAAATGAGTTGCGTTTGTGACACGGTGAAATTTTCAGAGTATCCTTCACGACAGGGTGCGGCAACATAACTCCTTTTTTTCAAAGCAAATCCTATTGAAAAAAGGAAGTTAGGTTGAAGCACCCTGTTTATGAGATATTAATTGCTAGAGCAAGAGGATTGATGAATTTATTGGATGTTGTTTAGATTGGCTCGGGTGGTGAGTTCCAGTAAAAACTAAAGAAAAAATATCTTAAAAAGATAACTTTTAACTCAAAAAAGAAGCGAATGCATGTCCTTTATATAGATACCTGGTTGAAGTAGGCATTTAATGTGAGGATACTCCTCTCTGGCCTCAATACGTAATTTTGACCTTAAATGTTGAGTGTATTATGTTGTTTCTGTTGAATGTTTAAATGTTCCACCTTGAATGTGTTCGACTTTAGTATGTCTAAGGTGAATGTGTAACGCTGTGATGTAACACAGTTCGCTTTTGTACGCTCTTGTAACAGAATGCGTTTTAGAATCAGCTAGTGGTAGAGAACCATTGTCTCAGCGCGTTCTCTGGTTCCGGTCCCATTCTTGTGCCTGCCGTTGCCATGTAGACATTGGTGTCTGTACTATAACCAAAACTGTGTTCACTGAAATAAACCTGGTTAGAGTAATCACGCTCCTGTGATTTTTCTAACCTTCTAACAGTTTCTACTGTACAGTAACTGTTCAGTAACTGTGAAGTGACTGTACAGTAACTGTGAAGTAACTGTGCAGTAACTGTGTAGTAACTGCTACCTCAGTTGCTGAACTGAGAAAAGATAACGTATTCTAAGTCCCAGATTTCTCAGTCTTTTTAGTTCAGTAAATCCTCGGGTGGTGGCAGCCTGCAATCTCTCTCGATGTCTTCTAAATCCCGGATTTCTGAGTCTTTTTTGTTCAGTAAATCCTCAGGTGGTGGCAGCGTACGATCTAATTCGATGTCTTGTAAATCTAGGATTTCTGAGTCTTTTTTGTTCAGTAAATCCTCGGGTGGTGGCAGGCTGCAATCGCCCTCATTATGACGGACTTATGGCCCTCCATCGCGTGATGACTTCCAGTAACCTGCGTTCAGGTCATGTCTTTATCACGCCATGTCCTGCCCCCACGTGCCTGCCCCCCACGTGCCTGCCCCCACGTGCCTGCCCCCACGTGCCTGCCCCCCACGTGCCTG
>VCRD01002321.1:42548-58942 GCA_006783055.1 Trinorchestia longiramus | reverse complement strand
CCCACATGTCTGCCCCCACGTGCCTGCCCCTACGTACCATGCTCCCCGTCCTGCCCCACGTGCTTACCCCCACGTGTCTCCCCAAGTGCTTGCACGGTGAAAAAGTTGGTCAGATAAAAAATCCAGCAGAACTGGGCTGCAAGGTGAAAATTGAAAATTGGACTCAAAAGTATTAAAGTGACTGGATACAGAAGTGTGCTGAACATCCCTAGAGTAATTTGCAGGTCTGACCAGGCAATAAAGTGTAGGTCAGCAATATTCTTACTCAGCTGTTAGAGCGCCTGGTTGTATAGCTTAATTTTCTTTCATTTCTTACGAGATATTTTACCTGACACTGGCCATGCTATATAAGATATTTATTAATAGACTGGCAGCTGGCATGATGTTTTTAGAGGAGTTTTTTTCAATTGTTGTTATCAAAACAGTGACTGGGAAACAGGGGATGTCAAACAGTGAATGAAAAAAGGTGCAAATGCATTGAATGAAAAACACAAAATGGAATTAATTCAATTGTGGGAAGATTTTCTGTCACTCAAAAATTATTGACATCATTCATTTCATATCATTAGAGCGAATAATTTCGATACTCTAATGATACCCATTATTTATGCATGACATTTTCTATATTTTAGAAATGCTATCAGAAACGTGAAAAATTATGTGACGCCTGCAATCTTCCAGCATCCATGCAAAAATGTGTGAAATGTTCTACAAATTTTGGAAAAATACTTTGACAAATATTTGAAACGTTTTACAAATTTTAGAATAATATTTTTAAAAATATTTGAAATATTATTTAAATTTTGGAAGTGCTAAGACCAGTGGTTGGTGCTGGAGATGTGCTTTGGAGTGTAGAAATTAGGGCAAGCAGAAGTAAGAACACAGCTTGAATTGCTACTCAAATTTCCGTTGAAACTCCCACTTCTATTCTCATTTTATTCCCACTTCCCCTCCCCTATAATTCCCACAGTAATTTTTACTTATATAGTCCTTTTATTCAGAATTATATTTTCCTTTTAATTCTCATTCTAATGCCTATAATCTCATTTTAATTTTTGCTTCTATGCCTACTCTAATTTCCGCTCCCAATCTCACACTTATTTTCGTCTTTGTTTCTACTTCATTTCATACCCTCACTCCCACTCTAATATATCGTCAACTGGTGAGCGAATCCGCTTGCAAGTGGGAAGACACGGGTTCGTATCCCGCTGCCCCCATGGTTGACGCGGCAAGAATTATGGCATGGGACTTGGGTAACCGAATAATTATCGAATTGATTATCCGACCCAAGAATGAGCCAGAAGGTTCGTTCATATAGCCTCATTCTATTCTATTCTATTCTATTCTATTCTATTCTATTCTATTTCTATTCTATTCTATTCTATTCTATTCTATTAGAATAGAATAGAATGAGGCTATAGGAACGAACCTTCTGGCCCATTCTTGGGTCGGATAATTACTTCGATAATTATTCGGTTGTTTACCCAAGTCCCATGCCGTATTTCTAGCCGCGTCAACCATGTCGGCAGCGGGATTCGAACCCGGGTCTTTCCGCTCGCAAACACATTCGCTCACCAGTCGACCAAGCTGGTATTCTATTCTATTCTAAACTAATTTCTAATCTTATCCCCACTTGTATTCCCCCTCAGTTCCCTACTCTCATTCTCTAATTTCAATTTTCCCACTACAATTTTCATGCTACACCTGTTCCCACTCAAATTCTTTCCATCAGTCCCACTCATCCTCCAATTCAAATTTTCACTCTTATTCACACTTTTATTCCCACTCCAATTTCCATTCCCATTCCTATCCCCATTCCAACTCACATTCCCACTCACATTCCTACTCCAATTTCCACTCTCATTCCTATCCACATATCTATTCAGATTCCTGATTACATTCCCACTCTAATTTCCACTCCCATTCCTAACCACATTCCCACGCACATTCCCACTCACATTCCCACTCACATTCCCACTCACATTCCCACTCAATTTCCCACTCACATTCCCACTCAACTTTCCACTCACATTCCCACTCACATTCCCACTCACATTCCCACTCACTTTCCCACTCACATTCCCACTCAACTTTCCACTCACATTCCCACTCACATTCCCACTCTAATTTCCACTCACGTTCCTATCCACATTCTTATTTACATTCCCACTCACATTTCCACTCACATTCCCACTGCAATGTCTGCTCGCTCTTATACATTTTCTTCTTCTGTGCCACCCAGAATGTTCGGGAAAATTGTTTGCGTTCTGTGGCGCTCAAACAGAAACCATTTCTTCGTTCCCATGGAGAAAATCACAGTGAAGATAATTATTGTTCCTAAAAATTTAACCCTTCTAGAATAATGCAGAAAAATTATTTCATTGTACATGTACAAAACTACAATGCCAATTAGAATTGACAAAAGCAATTAATGAAAAAGGGTAGAGAGAAAATACCAGTAGAATACCGAAACAAGTTTTTCAATAAAGAATCTCATTGCTTGGATCATAAGCTTAATTCTATTTAACAAATTTATTTCAATTTAATACCATTTAACATATCGAGCAGATAATTTGTATAAATTTAAATGATGTTGTTAATTTTCGTCATGAATTTCTTGGCATACGTTCCGTTTCTTTTTTATTTTTCTATGATTATTTTATTTATCTCATTATCCCCACTTGTATTCCCCGTATAATAATCTCAGTTACTCGAGAGAATGTTTTGTGTAAATTCCATGTTATAGTGAGAAGGTTTGTCTCGCTTCATCTGCTTCAATGCTTTGTAACAAAACAGTGAATAATGTGTATATATTGTTCTAATAATTAAGTTGTATTATTGTTTTAATAATAATTTTATAGAAATAAATACCTTTCAATATTCAAAGAAATCTGGTATAGAAATCTAGATTTACTAAGCGTAAATCGCCAGTAAGAGTACTGAGAATTATCTTCTGTTCGACTAAAATCCCTTTCAAAATAACTATCTTCCCTTTTTCTGAAGTAAAGCGAACATATATTTATTATATGCTGGTAATAAATATCATTTCCTCGCGTTGGCACGACATTTCGCCGTACTATAAATACTGGGAATTTTTTAAATTATTGAAGAATAAAAGACAGCCAGAGTACCCGGCCTGCTTGTGGTTAGTAGTTCATGGGATGTTGTAGGGGGTGCAGTGTTCCACTGCGAGCTCTTCAGTGAAACACTGTTCGTGCGGCCGCACGGTTTGGCCTCAGTGAAAGTGATTTATTTCTATTTTTCATACAATTATAAACATACAATAACAGTTTTTTATAGAAATAATTTTCTCTATGAAGATATATGTGTTATATCTTCTAATTTGAGTGCATGGCATTAACCAATCAATCTATTATATGCGGGAAATTTTAGATTTATGTTGGTCTTGCCATAAATTCAGTGATATAATACCAAAGTTTTTAACGAAAAAACTGCATCTTTTTATTTTTGTTTTTATAGCTCACTGCTCTTGCTACCTAGAGCATGGAAACCAGTATATTTATTGAATCACTAATATAGAAAACACGTACATTTTGATAAAAAAAATTAGATTTACAGAAATTAGTAATAAATACTGCTTAAACTGCAAAAATTTTCACTATCAACTGAAATTTTTCTGGGAAAAGCACGAAAATCTGAGCCTGGATTGATTATTCAAATCGAACTAAAATTAGGCACAGCAAATCATAGCGTAAAATCTACGGATATTGAAACTGAGATTTAACTATCTCTGTCATCCCCGCCTCTTCTTGCCATCCTGTGGGGCTCTAATTATGGAGCAAAATTAAATTCTGAATTTCTGAGGGTGAAGTCCAATAAAACTTCTAAAATATTCTATTATTATATTATAATTATATTCTAGATTTTTATTATTATTTTCTATTAGCTACAAGATTTAATTAGAATTCATCAATTTAAATTATTATTTTGTGTTTCAAAACCATAACGTAAACTGATGTTGTACTTAGAAATATGGAGTTCTAGAATAACTATTGTGCATAATGAATGATGTATTTAATCGTATGTGTATTAAATAGTATGAATTTGTGACTAAATAACTAATATTCCAGGGATTTATTTGATTACATTTTTAGCTCTGTTCAAAAAGTAAAGTGACCTTGACCTATGTTTAAACAGGCAGGGAACACTTTTTTACCTTTTTTGGTAGCGACTTGTGCAGTGCATGAATGAGAGGTGCTTCAGGCAAACAACATCTAATAGCATGTTTTTTGGGGCTCAAGTTTCATAAAATTACAGAGCTGACGAAACATTTTACAAGATTGTGGTCGTCATGAGTGTTGTTTGAGAGATTCCACCTAGAGATAATGTTCGTGTGAGGGAAGATAGCAAAAAAATGGTGCTTGTTTCGCAGATTGATGGCAGAAGCATTTTCTCAGTGAGATTCTCGCCGGAAGGATTTTGATAAAAGCGTTTATTTTTAAGCAGGAGATAATTTCAGTTTCAAAAGCTCAATAATGTATTGAAACGTTTGTTGGTTGTCTCTAAAATTTTTGTGAATGTTGGTATGGAAGAATTTGCAGAAAATTAACACGTATCAATTTCTCTCAAGGAAATATTTGTTTTCATAGTACTATTTTACTGTGGAATACTCGTACGTTAAAAATTGAAAAAGTATTATAATTTTATGTATTTAAGTATTTAATTTCGATGCTACTAATATAAAATGGGAGGGGACAAAGTTCTAAACTGAGGAGTGTATTGGAAGTATGACAACTGAGAAATAGAAATATGGATATGAAATGTTTTATTCTGTACCGTTTCTTGAGTTTTAATTCCCCAAACCAAAGAAATTATGCAGCAAAACCAGTTCCTCCAGTTCCAGGACTAAATGTTAATTTTCGCAATGATGATGGGAAAATTGATAAGGACTTACCTCGATGGTGATGCTCTGGCTTCTAATTAGAATGCTTATGATGCACCGTCGGATAATTTAACTATTCAGATGTATTTTTGGTATTGAATAAGTTATGTTATGGTCTTGCAACGTTATTCTGTGGGTAATGCAAAAAGACAGAGAATAATTATCATTTAACTAAGTCGTTTATGATATCTTCCAAGAATTATGGAAGTTGAGATGTGATCATAAAACTTGCTGATGGGAAAAAAACGTTATAATAAATTATTCATTTTGAAAATTAAGTCTTATGAAGTGTGATCTGTAAAGAAATAGCCAAGAAAATTACGAGGAGCGTAACGGTTTATTGATTTTAGGGATTCTATGAATTTGAGCTGATTGAACAGAGATGTTTTTGTCTGCAGCTTGCGTCATGTTAACTGCAGTGGTAGGACGGCAGTAACAAAATCCAGGACTCCAAACTTGAATAAAAAGGGTACTAGTTACTCAGTTTCTAATAATAAACTTAATAGTTTCGTAATTACTGTAATTTAGTTCATTATTAAAAAATTTCCAATACATGGATACGTAAAATATTTTCTGAAATGTTATCAAACCTAATTTTAGAAGTTATATTTTAGTCTCTCCGCCTTGCTTCGAACAGATTAAAATTTTTATTCATCAGAAACTTAAATAGAAAAGCTAGTTATCAATTTGTGCAAAACTACACTTTCTGAAGAACTAAACGTCATCGCACCTTGCACGGGAAAAATTCTTCGATCCTTCTCAAAGTTTTCATAGAAATTACTAATGTTGTTGTGAGAGCTGTACTTTTGTTGTTTTGCACAAGTTCGCTGCACTTTTTACTGAGGAATCCAGGTGCAGCAGTTGTTCGCATGCACAAGAGACTGCAAAAACATATGCATGAAAACAAGCCTTGTAGATCGTAAAAAAGCACATCGGATTATTGACCTACCACCAATGAAATTATTCTACAAGTCAAAAGTCGATCTAAAACAACACTTAATGTTTGAACACATTTTTTGCGCCGGAGTTCAAAGACAACTAAAAAATATCATCAAGCGAAAATTATGTCGTAAAAGACTATCGGAATATTTTTTCACATAGTATAAATTCTATTTTGTCTGAACAGAGATTGCGTGATGTTACTCGGCACATTTTTTGCTCACTTTACTTTCTATTAATAAGAGCACGTGCACATGTTTTGCTCACTCTACTTTCTGTTAGTAAGAGCATCTGCGCATGTAGACGCGTGGATAGAGCCACTTTGTTACTGAAAAGTGTTTATGCTTTACAAAAAGAGTGAACTATTGCCTAATAAAATTATGGACCTGCATTATTATTTGAACTCAAATTTAAATTGTTCTGAAGATTTACGCACGAATTAAAGAGTCTTAGAGCTCTAACAGTTGCTGAAAACTTCGTCGCTATTTATCACCAGAGTACAAACTTCTTTAAACAAATTCAATTTCAGAGAAGTGTGTCGATAACATCTCAAGAAATGTCGGTCTTTTTATCAATCTCAATAATCATAGAATTTTGAAGAGATATCTGGTGGTGGGCTACATTCTCTCAAAGCTTAGAAAAAATTAATATGAAACAGAGGCCGAACATTTACGAGTAAAGTTGATTAAATTTACCGCCTTCATTTTGTGATGCACAGGGTAACCCAAAAAGTTGTTATTACTCTCAGTAGCTATTTATATGAAGTATACCAATTTCATGCGTAAGATAGATGGTAGATAGATAGAGAACAACATTTATGTTATCAATGGTATTCTAGATACCAATAGATAATTCTAAAATTTCGGTAGACTTTATTGGGTGAACCCGTGAAAATTTTTTCGATAGACTCTCACTGAGGTAAATGATATTATTTTCATTCATTAGCAGCTCTTTGCATGAAATAACAATGTTTTTACGGCGGAATTTCACTGAACGCGTAATTACACACCAATCAGTTTGAAAGTTAATTTTTTTACGAGTCAAATAATGACTTTGAGATACATGTACAAAATGAAGTGTGCTTATGTCTGTAGCTTGGCTAGAGTGAGAGCTTATGCATGACGTTTTTCATTAAATGTTAGCAATTTAACACTGTGAGTGTTTGATGTGTATACCACTAAAATAAAGTCGGTCATGTAACATAGAATAACATATTGACCAACGTTAGTCAACAATATATTCAGTTTCAAGCAGATCATGAAAGCGAAAGTCAAGAATGGATGGACCTTCAGATGGCGCATGGCGTAGGTTCTACAACGTACAAACTTCAAGTGCATGCAGCTCGATTTAGCCTATAATTCACGCTGATTAGTGGCCTTGCCGGATACAAGTGCAGTTGTGAAAATTACATAGCTTGGTCGTTAGCAAGATTTGCACAGCTGTCTAATTCACAGAACACTCGAGCACTACCTGCAGAGATTGATTTAAAGCAACACGGGAATTTGACACATAACAGCTTTAGCACCGTCGTCTCGATTGCTTCGCTATTGACTGTGCAATCTTGTAATCTCCTTGCAATAAAGATGTACAGGTGTGAAGGTGCAAAGAAAATCGTCTCAATTGCTTTCCTATTGACTGTATAATCTTGTAATACCCTGAAGTGTAGTAGAGGTGTAAAAAAGTGTAAATGTGGACTCCTGAAACAATTGCAGTCTTTGTGTTCCTGTATCGCTTAGGGCCAGTCACAGGGCACCAGGCTTGAGAACCATGATGCATCAAATTGCCAGGCCTGAGAACCATGATGCATCAAATTGCCAGGCCTGAAAACCATGATGCATCAAATTGTCAGGCCTGAGAACCATGATGCACCAAATTGCCAGGCCTGAAAACCATGATGCACAAAATTGCCAGGCCTGAGAACCATGATGCACCAAATTGTCCGGCCAAATTGCCACAACACAAGACCACGGAAACCGACCTGTTATGGAAACTGAAATTTTAAAATTGATCCATAATGAGGCAACGACGAAAATGGGCACTTCATTTATTTTTGAGCTCCGTGACAGCAGCAACGAGAAAATTTGCATCGCACATCATTCATGAATAATTTCCTTTGAATTATCTATCACGTGATTGACAATATATTAAGTTTCTTAACTGTTAGTTACGTTTAAATCCAGGCGTAAAGTGTGACTGCTCAGTTTTTCGTGGAGTACAAAAAATATCGCTGGCTTTTGAAGTTTGCCAGTAAAAGAAGGTAAACAACCGGTGAAAGCAGAGCAGCTGCCAGCGCATGGCGGGTTTCCTGTGCCAGAACAAACTGCTTTCTGAAGGATTTCCGAGTGAGATAAGCCATGTGTCTCCGAGCAGATGATCACTGAGCTGAGATTCTTTACTTGGGTCTCTTTGCGTTTTGTTTTGGAGGCACCAAGCATGTCCAGTTTGCCGTAATTTTTTTTTTAATTTCTCGTAATTTCTCGATACGCACAAACTCGCCTCATTTTGATTAACAAGTTAAAAACGACGGATGGTTTTAAAAGAGTAACTAAATTATAGCTGCTATACATGAGTTCATTTGCTATTCGTCTTCTAGGGGAATTTTTTTCTTATGCTTCATTTCAAATTTTTGACATGCTTGCAGGATTCGAATGCTTTCATTAATTGAAGAAATTTCTCGCACAAGTATTTTTAATCCTTAATCGATGTTCGAGTCCAATGGATGTCTCTCTCGTATTCTTAAACCTAGTAGACCCGCACGTGAAAATTCACGTGTTTTTACTAAACTTTTTCGTTTGATTTACCAGTCGATACAGGCTGTGCGAAAGAGTTTCCACATTGAAAGATGTGCCTTTGGTCTCCACAATACAATGCTTACAATATGTACATGTACAGGGTGTCCAAGCGTTACGGGACCCGAAAACCAACTGACGCAACTCTAAAATTGGGTTTTGAGTTTTTATTGTGGTATCCATAATACAAAGTTTGAAATACAAGTAATACATGCCTTGTATTGTGGATACCACAATAAAAACTGAAAGCCCAATTTTTGAGTTGCGTCAGTTGGTTTTCAGGTCCCGTAACGCTTGGACAACCCGTATACACTACCGAATTTTCTCCCATCTAAATCCTCATGACCGTGACAGAGAGATGAACCAAGCCAGCAAGTTACAAACTGTGTATTATAATAGAGTGGGGTAGTACAATAATGGGATTACTGAGCCATGCAAAACAAGTATGCATTTGTTCAATATACAATATATTTAACACCCGGGTTAGTTGTGTTGAGCACATCACCAGTGTGAAATCTGCGTGTGCGCATTTAACTGACGTTTAATGATTTGCAAACTGCAGCACCGGGTCCGTGTTGTGACGACCTTGATGATAATGGATCCGTAATTATGATATGAGAGCTAGCACATTTAAAGTAATGTGTTTGTGTGTCGTTGTTTAAATATAAGCTGTCTGTAGAATGAAGACTCGTTGGGAATATATTGTGTTCATTGTGAGGTCACATTTGATAATGCCTTGTGTTCTCATGGAACACGTTATTGACTATTAGTTATTCATGAAGAAATTCATTCATATATATTGATTTTGCAAAATAACCTTAGTATTATTACTTTGATGTGTAGCCGTAAGTTTTATAATTGGGTTCAGTTGTCCATATACAATACAACTAGATTTATGATGATTAAATTCTTCACGTAGGGTATTTCAAACTCTTGTATAATTTTAAAATCTCCGGCTAAAATATTAATCAGAGATAACGACCCTCAAGCTCTAACTGCACTAATGTCTTCCACATCACACAATTACTCAGCAAAAACTCAGTACCAAAAGGAAAGGAGACTTGGACTCTCGCAATTTAGAGGCCAGGCAAAATAGAATAGAATGGAATATCGCAACAGGAATGAGCCAATTGGTCCATTCTTATGTTCCTACTTAAGTCCCATGCCATCTAACGTAAAGGCATCAATCACACACATACACCTAAGTTACACATAAATATTTCAGCCACGTGTGCACACCTTAATTACTTACAAACATTTCACTGATGCAAACATACCACAAACATATATGCACAGCCTCCATGAGTTAAAAAGGATACGTATGAAATTTGTATTTTTCAGGAAAGGAGATTACTTATCCAATATTTGTGAAGACGATTTTTGAATGTGTTTACAGTGCCAGCAGAAGCGATATTTTAAGATAGATGGTTCCGAGTTCTGACAATTTTGACTGAAAAGAAGTTTAGGGCTCAGGATGTCCCGAAAAATCTTAGTATTAGCTTATGGTTGTTATTTCTGGCTCACACGTTATCGCCTGTGTCAAAAACCCCTTCCAGGGTGACATCGTTGAAGCTATGGAAATACTTGTGGGTATCAATGAGTTGTTCTTCCAGTCTTCTTTGCTTTCGGAAGATGAGTTGAGGCTACTGAAGACGCCTTTCGTGAGATCTTTGTTTTATGTTGTTTTACTTCCATTTTGTCAATGTCTCTTCGTAAGGCAGGAGACCACAGTTGCACTTTATATTCTAGATGTGGATGTCCTACCCAAATGGGCGAGGGGAGTTGTGTGCCAGCTGGATGTTATCTAGACAATGCACCAGCTGGACGAGGGGAGTTGTGTGCCAGCTGGATGTTATCTAGACAATGCACCAGCTGAACGAGGGGAGTTGTGTGCCAGCTCAATGTTCTCTGAACAAGAGGTGTACTTAGGAACACCAGCACACAGGCTTAGCAAAGCCTAGTGACTATTGCGTGCATCACCAAAGCACGCAAGGGTACAAGTAGCAGAGTCAGTGAGGGGTCACAGTTTACTCATGTAGCAGGGCCAGTGAGGGGTCACAATTTACTCATGTAGCAGAGTCAGTGAGGGGTCACAGTTTACTCATGTAGCAGGACCAGTGAGGGGTCACAGTTTACTCATGCAGTAGGGCCAGTGAGGGGTCACAGTTTACTCATGCAGTAAGGCCAGTGAGGGGCCACAGTTTACTCATGCAATAGGGCCAGTGAGGGGTCACAGTTTACTCATGCAGCAGGACCAGTGAGGGGTCACAGTTTTCCACCAATAGAAATAAATGCCGTAAGACTCAGACACAAAAGGTAGTAATACTGACATTATACTATCAGATGTCAACTGTATTATGCTGAGGTGAGTAATGTGCCGTGTACTACGCTGAGAGACAGACTTTATGTCATCGCCATGTTTACTCACCATGATTATTTCCTGTTTCATGCCTCGTCTCGACCAGTTCACTGCGAAATGCCCTGTCTCATACCTCGTCTCCGTCCAATCCATCACCTGCTCTGTCTCATACCTCGTCTCCGTCCAATCCATCACTTGCTCTGTTTCATACCTCGTCTCCGTCCAATCCATCACCTGTTCTGTCTCATACCTCGTCTCCGTCCAATCCATCACCTGTTCTGTCTCATACCTCGTCTCCGTCCAATCCATCACCTGTTCTGTCTCATACTTCGTCTCCATCCAATCCATCACCTGCCCTATCTCATGTCTCGTCTCGTCCACGAGACGCTCAGTTGAGTATCATATTTAAATAAGTTACCTCCGTCTCCACACTGACTTGGCCTGAGTCTGTGCCTCCGTTTTGCCTGCAGGACGTCGAGGCTTCCTTGAACTCATTATTATCCCCATCGCTCCCTCAGTGGGAACACAACTGTATTCTTTCTAGGCCCTTCTTCTTTCCTTCTCTTTTTTCTTTCAGTCTATTTTTCTCACCACGTTCTTATTATTGTTCGTTGGATTGTTCCTTCCCGTCTTTATCTATCTCCTATTTTTCTACCTCCTCTTTCTCTTCCATGCCCACCTCATTAACTGCTGACTCACCTCCTTCCCTCCACCCCGTCTCACACTATCTGTCTCACAGCAGTATTTAAAGTGGTCTCTACTCTGTAATTAAAGACTAAACACAGGCGTCTTGATTCAGGGGCTGTCTCAGGCTCTTACCCTCACACAATTACCCTCAGATTAACTTACTTCATTACTTCTGGGTTAACTTACGGACGCCGTCACTGTAGCCTGGAGCCTCAGTCTTGCAGAGAAAATGTCAACTAAAATGACATTTCTGCGTTTCATCGTCCCCAGTTTAATTTACTTTATTGCCTTAAAGTTAACTTCCTTTAGTTTGTAGTTAATTCTACGAGTAATTTACTTCACGTGACACCAGTAAAACCACTTTAACGAATTATAAATTAGGAAGAAATTAAGACTGCTTTTCTGTTGCGTTATTTGTTTTGATTGTAAAAAAAATGTTGGTAGATGCTCAGTTCCCTGTTGATATCGATTCAGTAAATTCAACATTTCGCTTGATTCAGCCTAGTCAACTAGGTTTTGTCATATTTGAGAAGTCTAAAATATGTATATTATTTTATATAATAGATAAAATGAGGAAAACTATACAATACGGTTCCGTGGGAAGAAAGAATTAAGATCATGTAAGGAACATTATGAAGCTGCTGAGTAGAAATTTTGTAAGATAATTTCAAGTTACTATGGTTTATTTTCAATAAGAAGTACGTGAGCTAATTCTAATTTGTGATTACAGTCTTTTTACAGGCCGTGATTCTGTAGGTTGGGAGTGGAAGAAACTTCATAACTGAAGTAATTTTTAAAAGACTTATATTTCAATATCCTTGTACTGTACACACTCGTGAATGGATACTCAACGTTCGAGAAAAAGTTACAAAATTTGCTTGAACGAACAATGCTCGTAACTTACAAAAGACTAAACTGGGCAACCAAATTTTGTAATAGATTTCTTGAGCCTGTCACGCTTGTTGGCACACCTGGCGAATGAAGGTTTGATTATCCTAAAGGTCTGGGGCCAGAGGTAATCCGCTGGGAATATCTTTTTCTCGATGAATGTTTGGTGTTGGCGCATGTTCTGCTGTCAGGTGTAGCAGTCTCTAGAGTGGGGAGGAAATTAGTTTAGATTGAACTGAGAATTTCCTTTTGTTTTGATTTGGAACGTTGGAGCAGCATGATAATGATACTTGGAAACAACTATTTTAAGTTAAAGATGTACTTAGAGTGTACTTCGCTCAAATATTCGCTCCTCACTGCCGTTATGCGTGTATTAAACTTTTCAAGTTCAAATATTAATATTTTACTTTGGTCAGCTGTCTTCAAAGATACGTGTACGTAAGAACCTAAAACACAAAGAAATATCCAACCATAAATTCAGTTTTTATGAACATAAGTTCAAGACGAATGAAGTTATAGTTTTTCTAAGGTGATGATGTAATAGACGACAAGAAATATTGAAAGTGAAACCTAAATTTAAAATTCTTGAGTTCAGAAGAAGAATTCTGCGAGGATTTTACGAAGTTTATTAAGTTGTCAGCAGTTTTTACTGTTCTCCATTTTTCGTATGCAATCTATTTTCTGTCCATCTAGCTCTCACAGTCCGAGAAAAAATTCAAAATTTTCAAAATTTGGACGAAGGGAATTTTAGATTGCAAAATGAAGTTACGTGCAGCCCTGAAAGCACAGAGTGTTGTGCCAGTGTTCGTATGTTAAGACACATGCACTCCTTTGTTGAGTGTTTGTGCTTGAAAACTGATTTTCATCATAGATATTATGCCTTAAAAAATTTATTTTTGTTGTGAATTTCAGTATTCTGCACACAAAATACTGGCAGTAGTTTTTTCGTTTAATTTTTGAGAAAAATAGATTGGTTCAGCTGCCGTGTTGCCTCTGTAAAATATTTTATGCATTCCTATCAGACGTTTATTATTGTTTTTATGTCATAAAAAATATTAAACCTATATCCTGCATATTCTGATGAACGTTATTCATTTTATTCAACATCCATACTTAAGATTTTGCTTAGGGAATTTTAATTTGGCGTACTGTCAAATAAAGAATTACTTGTACAGTCAAATAAAGAGTTAATTCTATATTTCGGAGTCCAGACTGGCAATTGTGTGTGAAGACAATGTGTAGAGTAGAAGATGTTCGTATATAGTAATTGTAAACTTTACACGATCGTATGTGGCATTTACTTATTCCAATGTAATTATCAAGGAAGCAGCACAGCAAGCCAAAAAAAGCATGATTTCATTTTATAGGTACAGAAAATTTATCTCGACATTGGGAAAAAATTTCAGATTTTCGATTCATGTTTTTGTGAAATGCATAAATTGGTTTGCAGTTTTTAACATCTGAAACACTGCAGACATTTTCGTATCAGACATACTTGTCAGGTGCACATGAACAGGTGACACGTTATTTAAACAGTTGTAATTTGGCAGGTGTAATTTGACCAGTTCTTACATGTCACACACCAGTGCTTAACTCGATAAAACCTTCTACAAAAAAAATTGTTCGCTCTAGTTTGTACAACTTCCTTAGCGTCCTCGGCTCGACTGTACTCGTATGACAATAGCAGCCTCTGAACAAAGTCACAGGAAAATTAATTTTTCAATCATACAACTGGTATTGTGGTAATTGCACGTCAGGCACGACCGATGGAGACCACAGTGACGTTGTAGTACAAAGCCGTTAGTTGCCACGTGAGAATTTTTAGTCGTAGATAAGGTATCACTGAATATGTGAATATTGTTCTCAGAAATCCACACGTTCATCCGAAGAATAAGCAAAACACTGGACTGTTAGTTGACTTTACTTGCACACGGGCCCTCTGAGAGCCATATTTCCGGGCTTCACAATGTCCTATGCTCTTCAGGACGACCGACCGTAAAACTCTAGTAACTCTACGGACATCTGTTGCTGGACTACAGAGCTGGGCTGAAGATCACATAAAATGTTGCTCCAAAGAGCGTTTCTCTATGAGTCTCTGAGGGAGGAATGGCTTAACTCTTAGAACAGAAATGAAATGTTCGAATGAGAGACTTGTTTTCGTATGTAAAGTCATTTCGCTCATCAAGTAAAGAGAAATGCTGCTTCGATGTACAATTTCAACCGTCAGCAGTTCAATTTGTCATTTTAAATCGTGGAATATTATTTAAACATTAATGTATTGACTATTTTAAACGACAAAACTTACGTAGTTGTTCCTCAACCAATATGAACGAAGACAAAATATTTAATTTTGCATAATGCAGAACATATAGCGCATAATAGAAGTAAAAGTGATACGATATATAATGGTCTTAGTATCGAATGAATTTAATTTTGGGATAAAAATTTTAATATTAGATAACTTTATCTCAGCATTGGGAGTTTTTTTGCATAAAATATTTTGTTTTCAAATGTATTAAAAATTTTATTAGCCGACAATTTTATTATGGTCCGAAATTAGGTCGATGCTTTAGCTGGGTTCCTATTATTAATAGTCAATCCTGCTATTAATTTACTTTTTTCAACTATTCGTGTCTAATTAGAGTAAGTTTTTTAGTTACTCTACACTAACACGAGGTCTCAACACTCACATATTGGCACTTAGTCTTGGTGAGTTTGGAGTGAAAGTCGTGCTGATGACAGTCAACTGTGAAATTAGGTATTAATTGCAATTAACTGAAAATTTCAATTACAACGGCTGCAAATTGAGTAATTTATTTTCAATGGCTCTAGACTTTGAAACACCGTTTTGATGACTTCAAACTGAGACACGCAGTTTCAGTTACTAATTTCCGAATTTAGAAAGACTCTCACATGATAGAAGTTGCAAGATTCAAGCTTGCACAGGCTGCATTTGCGTCCGTCACATCGTCGGCTTTGTAATGTTGCTTTAAAATTGTATATTATTGCTTTAGTTGTGACCTCTAAAGGTCTGACGGAAATTCTATGCAAGTGTTGGATATGTCCCACAGATGTAGATGAGTTGTTGTTATTTTATTGCCACTAAACGATGATCTCTGTGTGTACAGAGTCAAAAATATACTTTGTAGGTATTTATAAGAGACAATGTTGACACAACAGGTGATGCTCTACGTAGGTGTCTATGGGAACCTGAACGCGTAACCATATTTTTAGAAAGGCAAATTTAAAGTCAATTTTACGTAGAAATTAGCTCTGGATTATGCCTTGCTTCCTGAACAAAAGTGAAAAAGTTGTTGTCGTGTAGAAAATGAACGACCAATCCATTATAATGTGACTGCAAACAAACGCTTATTTCTAAAGCTAATTAGACGCCAATCACACAACAAAACACGGTCTGTTGAGCACGGGTGGCAAGCTTGATTTTAAAAACAGCGAGTCCAATTGCCTCGAATAAAGTAGAGTATGACCACGCTGAAATGGATAATTAGTGGAATTAGTGGAATTAGTAGTGTTTCTCAGTTAAGCACAACTCTTCTTATATCATTAATGCCAAAAGTCAGTCAATGTATAGTTTCCATCTTATGCATTGTGTTGATGCTAGACATGTAAACCATGTCTCGATTTGAAAAAATTCTTACGCCGCCATCAGTTGTAGCGCACAACTTGCACAGCTACCGCCGTCATGTGTCAAGGAAAGGCCATTTTTTGTCGCAGCCTATTTTGCTCAGGCTAGAGGCCTGCTAAGCCCACACTAGAGGCCTGCTAAGCCCACACTAGAGGCCTGCTAAGCCCACACTAGAGGCCTGCT
>VCRD01002321.1:0-33648 GCA_006783055.1 Trinorchestia longiramus | reverse complement strand
ATACTGTTATCATGTCAACACGCTCATACTGTTATCATGTCAACACGCTCATACTGTTATCATGTCAACACGCTCATACTGTTATCATGTTAACACGCTCATACTGTTATCATGTCACCACGGCAACGTCATCTGATGTTGGTGTATTGTATGTAGAATGCATGTGATGAATCTCAACTGCATTCTTTGACGATGATAAATTCCAAGGAAATATTTACTTGGTAGGACATTAATCTATAATTAACAAAGAAAAGATAATAATAAAATATCAAAGTAAATGAAACAGGCATTCCATGAACAATTTAGAACGCACTACAAAGGCATTAAAAAATCAAAGATGCACCAAAGTGCTGTAGGAAACAGAAGTTGCTTACGCATTCCATTCATCCTGCAGATCTCGCTTGTTGTAATCAACTGAGGGTCTTTAATTACTACGATGAATATCTCGTAATGAAGTTAGTCTCATTGCCTATTCAAATTATAGCGTTGCATTAAATTTTTATCTCAGTATTTTGCAATGAAGTGAGTTGCATTGCGCTGCTATTAACAGAGAGCATAATGAACTAGAATTGACCATTATGAATGAAAGAGGGACTTCAGCAACGTATGAGCAAAATATGAAGTGCATGGAAATACCTGATTTGCAGAAGCAAGAACAGGACTCCTCATTTTTTAAATATCAGGAACATTTTTAACATAATATTGAAGAAAATGGTTTTAATGTGAATAAGTATACACCGTATAGATAATTAAATTCAATAATTGCTGGGCAGAATATTTTATTACAAAAAACTTATAAAAATAAGCAAAATAACTGAAACGGCCAAAATGTAGGAAAAAATTGTGCGAACCTTGTATGATTGAACTTACATTTTTCGTCTTTTACATATCATATAAACTCCAGTTTGTTCATCGGTCTTCATGCAGTCATAAAAAAATCATCAAACTATGTTTGATAAAAGAAAAAGTGTATCCTATCACATTACAAGCTACGCTGTAGCTATAGCGACGGTTACACGATGTTCTAATACACGCCTGTCGTACACAGCTGAAAAATCCGTTTACAGGATTTTCTCCGTATTGTTTGCTAGCGAGATTTTTCAAGCAAACAAAGTTCCGGTTGACTGCATGACTCCATGTACATATAGTTGACCTAGTGTTTGCTCTGTTGTGTGATGTGCATTGCAGGATGAGTTGTGACAAACCAACCGTGTGTGTGAAGTGAAACATTTCTAACAGACAGCTCGAGTTTTTAGCACCAGTTGCATATTAATGTCTAGTCCAGACTCTGCTTACCGAGCAGCTTGACTTTAAATCATCCAATGCTCATCCATTTCTTATGACAGCTTTGTGCGAGTGTTCCATTCTCACTCTTCACCGTTCCTCGCCTGCATTCTGCACCCTCACAACCCATCAAAAATTAGGGTGCGAACTTTTTATGAATCTCTGCCACGATAATAGTGATGTTATCACTGTAGAGCAGCGCTGCAGAGGAAGGCAGAGGGTCGTTCTGCAGCTTGGAGAGTCGTCGTGTTCCGCTCAGCTTGGAGAGTCGTCGTGTTCCTCTCAGCTTGGAGAGTCGTCGTGTTCCGCTCAGCTTGGAGAGTCGTCGTGTTCCGCTTAGCTTGGAGAGTCGTCGTGTTCCGCTTAGCTTGAAGAGTCGTCGTGTTACGCTTAGCTTGGAGAATCGTCGTGTTCCGCTCAGCTTGGAGAGTCGTCGTGTTCCGCTTAGCTTGGAGAGTCGTCGTGTTTCGCTCCGTCGTAATGAGCGGCGCTGCCCCCGGACGCGTTGTAGGGCGAGTTCTTTTGAGCTGCCACTAGCTTGTTTCCGTCCTGCAGCACAGCTTTGTTCTCTTAAAATTTTCGGTTGAGTTTAGATTACGTAAATGGTTTATGAACTTCCTGTTGAGTTTAGAGAATCAGTAACAGTTTTTCTCACTCTTCACAGATTTTTTGATCGAAACTACTCTCTCGTACTCTTCTCATTCTGGATATTCCATTCAGTACAACTCATGACGAGAAATTTTACTTCTGTAGCGGAAATATTATTCACAAATCTTTTGATTTGTGCTATCTGCACTGTGTTAGGCTTTCATTTTTATTTTGTGCATGCCTCATTTGTGCGTTATTAATTACTAGCATGATGATTTATGTACTCTATATTCAGTCAATTTATAATAGCCCGAGCTAGTCATTATTGCACTCCTCATTAATTTGAAAACTAAGAACTGCTGCTCAGTTATTTTATGATATTTTTGTGGTACTTGACACACTAATTTCAAAGTGCACTGTGCACACACGGAGATTCAGGAATTAAGTTATATTTCTGAATTTGCGTTTAGAATACGTACGTCACCCGGAATACCGCTTAAGCTATCCTTGTGTTGCATTCGGGATTTCTGCTACCGCTATCCTTTTACCGCACTCAGAATTTCCGCTTCTGCTTTCCCTTTATCGTAGAAGGAATCAAACTGAGGCATCATTTTGAAGTTGTCTTCAGTGCACCATCGTCTGCACTTGAGCCGATGTTTACGATAATGCATTTGTTTTTCATTAAAGTAAAAGCTCTACTGCTATCGTACGCCTGAAAACCACACTCAACGTAAAAATAGACTCACTTCGTTAGATGCTGCTTTTTCATCTTTGAATAAAAAGGTTTTATCTTTTTTAATTCACCACAAAAGACCAGTGGCGCATTCGTATTTTTTAGAGTATTTCTGTTTCAAACTTTGATCCAAAGAGAGGCGGGTCTTTTTTATTAATAATACTACCGTGTATAAACATTAATTAATTTGCTTTAAGCGTACAGGAGCAGAGAGAAAATGAAGAGAAATGACCAGTTCTCCCTGGCCTTAGTGTGGTGGTGTGTCCGCACTCACATTATTTTGTGTTCAGTGACATGTATTTATAAACATTTTGTTGAGCTAAAAAGTCTATGTATTGTGTTCAGAAGCACATGGGGCTGCGTGTCATGGCGTAATTTTAATACATAGTGTCAAATGCACCGTGATTTGTATCTGTGACACACAATCTTGTGTTCAAAAACTCATTTTGTGCACACAGAGAAAATTGTGTGGTGCATTGAGAGTGATTCTTTTCCATTGATAACTAGCTTTTCCATCCATGATTGACAGAACGCTTAATACTTACAGCATACTTTCTGTAAGTATTCTACTTTCTGTAGGTCTAAAATTTTAACACAAAAATATTTCATGTATCAAAAATATGGGACTGATTTTCTATCTTTAGGAATGACATTCGAAATAACATGCTCTATTATGTAATATTTTTCCCTTCATTTTAGGCCTAGGAGGGAAATAACCTGGAACTAAACAGGTGAAAGTATGAGGAAAAGATCTTTCTTGTATCTGTTTGTTAGGAATTTGCTTTTGAATAACAGACTGTGCCTGAGTATTCTTTTCCTGTTGTACCTTTTCCTGAATTAAATCTTCCCAAAGAATGTAATATGCCGTTGCTTACTGTTCCTCATGAAGTTTGCAGTTTTTTTCCAGTTGCCCAAAAACGCACACTAGTGCCTTAGTGTGTTTATTGTTTTTTGCTTATGGTAAATGTTGTTTACTGTTTATAATATTTTTATTGTTATTGAATTCTCAACATGGTTCTCAACCCGGAAAACAAACTTCAATTTTTTAACGCTTTCGGGCCATCGGAAATGAACGGAGACTCCAAAAAATCATCTCCCATAAAAATCACATCTGGAGTCTCCGGCACTGAAACCGTGCAACGCTGGAGGCTGAATTGCATAATAACAACATTTGCTTTGGACCCAGAATTTCTCTTCCACTGAAAGGAGCACGCATTTCATCAATGCAAAACCAGTCTTCTGGCGTCTTTCTTTCTCTCCAAACGAAGCACTCCGGGTGGCTCAATACACACCGTCGAATCTCTCAAAACATTTTATTATTGTCAAAATGTTTCTTGAATTGGAGAACCCTTCTCTCCACTTGCAGCTTTCAATTCTTCTCAAAAAAAGAGCACTTCTGCTTCTCGGCAGCTCCCTGGGCTAGTTTATTAGTCCGTTTACAATGGAGCTGCTGAGTCTCTTTTCGAATGAAGGGACTTTTTGCCTGAAGTATTTTTGTCTTGCTGTGGATTGAGCCGATTCTTTTTTTCTTTATCATCCTTTTTTTCTGAGTTACACCTCACACATGGAAATTTCCCACTCGAATGGACGCTCAGTTATTCACTGAATTCTTTTGGTCCTTTTCCTGTCCTTCCAACTTTTTTCATTGTATTGGTGAAATGTTTAAATGTCCCTTATAAATAACATAATTAAGTAGGCTTTTTCATTCTTTCAATTGTAAAAATAATGAAATTATGCTCTCCAGCCGTTCCTTTGCATTTGGTTAGTTTTACTTAAACACGCAGCTGTTGATGCTATACATATTTTCTGCTCTATCAGCTAAGTATCAAGTGACTTTTATTTGTTAATTTAATACTGGTAATTAAAATTTATTCCTTAATAAATTTGTTGACACTAATTAAGTAATATCCATTAACCATAGGGTTTTCAATCTGGCTGCTATCTAAAGCATTAAGCACATGCCAGAAATAATCATCTACGCGATTTAGTGTGTTTTTCTCCTAACGGTTTTCATGCAGAATTAAACATTTATATTTACGCCTACTGTGCATGCCCAACGCATCAAGCTGTCAGTACTGTTCGCAGAACCATCACAGCAGTCGTACTCTAATTGCTTTTAATGGAACAAATTAACCGAAATTAGGAAACTTTTACTTGTATTCCAGAGAATTAGATGTTATCTCGAACACTCAGGGTAGCAAATGTTTTTTTAATGGGTTTGCTCTCTCAGATTTGACATACATTTAAAATATTTGGCCTTAACTTTATCTCGACACACACACAGTACTTTTATAACGACTACAAATGAGGTACAAAAATCGAGATTGGGCCGTCAGAACCCCAGATTCTGGCGAATTTTCCCCATAGACTTTCGTTATACGTACAGGAGCGGACTTGCTCCACCGTAGCTCGGGCAGCCGACTGATTTTATTTTGGCTTCAGGTTCGAAGACCCATAAGCTGCTCAGTAAAATGCATACAAAGTGAGCGATATTTTTTCTTCTTTTTCTAATTTATTGCTCTCAACATACTGATCGTCTGTATTCTCAGTACTCGTGCTATTTCCTATTCTCAGTGTTCATGCATTTAGATTTTTTAATTTTGTGCAACTTCATGGTTATCTGTACTCATGTATTTTCATGTTTTTGATACTCTATCTTCTTCATATTTTCAAATCTCATGATGTTCCTCATTTTTAACACTTGTGAAATCCTATTTTTGATCACCAAGCCAAATGACGAGGTTAATTTTAGTTTAGTATTAAATTTGAAACCTTACTATTTATGATATGCAAGTCCAACACGCTTATGTGTCGTTTGAATAAATTATGGTTACTTGTAAGCTGGTAATCTAAGAACTAAGACAATATAGACAGTTCCACTTGCCAGTGATGTCCATGTTAATATAATGCAAGCTTAAGCTGTGAGTCACAGGCGTAATACACGACTAAAGCTCGCTAAGCTTAATGAAGCAATATTAGATTTGATGCTGTACTGGTAAACCTTACTGTTAGTGCTGTGCTGCTAGTGCTGTGCTGCTAGTGCTGCTTTGTGCTGCTCTGCTAGTGCTGCGTTGCTAGTGCTCATTTCAGTGTCACTGACCAGAAGCACACACACATCAGTACGCAATTTCTACGAGTACTGCGATCACTTTAGATACTAAAATTTATTCATCAGTCTGCCTGGATCGCGTGTTAAAATGACTCTGCTACAGAGACAAAGGAGTGTGACGTCCACAGACTCAAGACTGTGCAAACTCTCCACCTGACAATACACGTGTGTGTGCGCACTCAACGAGGATTTCGAGAAGCTGTATGTGTTTTCACTGAAAGTGTTCTGTCACTTGATGCGAAAACATGTTTTGGTCTGAACGCCTCAAAACTCAGTTTTTATCTAAGGTTTCGAATTGTTTACCTAAAGGCAACACCACCTCCACAGAAGTTCTGATTTTCTTCAGATGCGAAATCTCCAATTTTCTTTCCAGTTTCCAATGAACTTGCAAGACCAGCTTCATCTTGAAGTCAAAATAAGTTTGAATTTCCTGAATGTCTGATGGATGTGATACTTTTTAGGACGTGGTGTTGTATGGAGGTGGAGAAGCAACGTGAAGAACAATAGCAATATTAATATATATGATAATTATATTAGTAGTAATAATTAATTACTGGTATCATAAAGTATGTTATAGGGCAAATTATTAAGAGCAAAATTTAAACTAACAACATTAGTAATGATCATAATAATAATAATAATTATTACTGCTATGACAATCATATAACCTCTAATAAAGATAATAATACCTTAAACAGGCTACACAAATATATACTACACACTACTATTCTTCCAACACAGACTGCTATCTGTTCGTAGAGCACAACACATTAAAGTAGTAGAGGATTCTCAGTACTCTCGCTTCAGAGATCTTGTCATTGGACAAAAATGCAGGATCTATCACTTTGCATTTTATTGCTCTTATGGATATATAGCTCGACCCCACACGAAGGATCAAATAGTGCCTTTGTGAAAAGAGTTTCTTGCTGTGCTTACACCATCCTTATATGTCAAATTAAGAGTAGATTCACAGCCAAGTAACATATCAGGTAAAACTGTTTAGACAACAGGTTGAAACAAGAAGTCTTGGAATTTTTTATACGTTTTTTCTCTGGAGGAAAAATATGTACGCCAACATTAACTAATGTCAATAACATGAGAAAGAAATATTAACTTTTATCAGAATAGGCCAGTGGCAAGAAACAAGCAGCGTTGAGTTGTGTGTTCGAAGTCAATACAAGTTTTACATTGGAAGTTCATTTGTAATTCTGTGGAATCTAAAACATTTCTTGCAGCATGATAAAAGAATATTAAAAAATGTAAACCCTACACCACGGCTTTGTGAAGATCATGGAATATTTAGAAGCTTCTAGTAAAGCTTCAGTTAAATTCAGTTTAAAATTTCTTTGTGTTATGTACTGAGGCTGCACATGAAAGATTCGTAATATTTTATTAAGGAATGCGTTTTCAATATTTTATTGTATGCCAACAATTTACGTCAATGCAACTATACTCGCCGATATATTAATGCTCCTATTTTTTTATTTCCACTGAAATCATGAGCTGATGCCACAGAAAAGGCAAAAATATATTGTATTTAGTCATTTGATTATATATGGAGAAATATTCCGGTTTGCTGCTGAGTTTTTGATAGATTAATAAAAAATGATATTACAGTTTCATTTATATTATTATTTAAAATTGAAACTTTTTGGTGGATGAATACATGAAGCAACACTATATGAATTTTGCAGAATTTATAATTCTTGAAAAAATAGTAGTAGGTTGAGCCTGCCTGTGTGAGCATTTCTACTAATGAATTAGAGACGGAGGAGATATTCTTTGACTTATGTTTTATGAAATGATGCATGTAGAAAACTTTCATGGCTTGTGTAAGAGAAAATTGCAAAAACGAACTTTCAGTTCAATTTTTTCATTAACAAAAGGATAGAATTCATTTTGTGTTTGTTAGCTTGAAAATTTTATGGATTTAATGTTCAGTTTTTTAAATTTTGTACTTAGTAATTGAGTGAGGGCGCCACCTAGTCGATTCTGATGCTCATGACGTAATAAAAAATCCTTATTCCTTAATGTACAATTAATAATGCAAAGGAAATAGTTACTTAAATCTTGGTAGCATATTCCGTACACTTATCAATTTAAATTTTTTCCTGAAACCCGGTTGTTCACAATTGATATTTCTCCCCATTTCAATTCTTTATAGAATAACTAGACAGTTCCCGTGAAAATTCCACGATTTAGATTCGACTAATCTGAAATTATTATAGAGATGAACGTATTAAAGATTTACGATGAATTACTGTATTTTGAGTGAATATTTTTTATTAATGTATACAGAACTACCATTCTGTATCTTATTTAATGATAACAGGGCCCAGATAGTACCCGTTGAAAATTCTTGGTTTAAAAGTGATGAAATTAAGGATCTATGAAATAAAATGCATTTTTCAGTTTTACCCGTGGTGTCATCAGAATCAGAATATTTTTCTTGAATATATACAGAACTTTCATTTTGTATTTTACCTAACGATAACATGGCCGTGTAAGAGAAGAAAGTTAATAAAGGAACAAATGACGTGTTTTATAGTGATCCGGTGCCTTTGGTAGCCACAATACAATGCTTGTAATACATGCATACCCGTTCTGATTTCAGTTCAATAATTTTTCTTCAGTAATAGATAGGAAGTAATGAGACGGACACACACAGATACAGCAAGATGAAGATACATAGTCGATTATGTATGTAGATGCACCTGAAAATACTGTTTATATGTAACTAAACGAAATTTTAATCAATTCTAAGTATTTTTGATGAACCATCATTAGTGAGAAATGTTCGCTAAAATGAATAAAAATATCCAAAAAAACTTGCAGAAATTATTGTGTAGTAAGAAGGACGGGGTAAGCAGATCCTGCATACAAAATGTATTTTTTAAGACATTTACCACATTTAGAACTCACAAGTTTCATTATATGAGTTCTAAATATTTTCAAGTTGTTGTAGTTATCAAAACCTGACTTTCGAGCCTAATTACTTTGAACATTTCTCTCGTTTCCATGTTTGTCACATTATTGATTTATCTAATCATAATTTTAATAGTAAAATTTTTATCTGACCAAAAAATCATGCTGGTAAGAAAATTCTGGGTGAAGGGCAATCAGCGAGCGCCCCTCGTGTAGGCAATAACTGAGGCTAGTTGTGACTGATCAACATTGAAACTGCTGCGTTTTATCTACCATGAAGATTGAATAAAATTTTAGAGAATGATTCCTTTGAACCTCAAAAGGAAACGGACTATAATCTCAGTCGTATCAAAATCAGGTGGTCATTCAAAGCCAATTTCTGTACATCCACGATCGAAGTCAAGATTTTAGGCATTGCATATTGTGTGTTTGAGGTTATTCTCTTCTTGGGACGAGAGCTGACTCAGGTACTGCATGCACTGTGAATACAATTTTAATTTCACTTCATACAGTAAATACTGGTGGCATGAAGTAAATATTGGTAGCATACAGTAGATATTCATGGCATACCGTAGACATTGGTGGTATACAGTAGATATTGGTAGCACACAATAGATACGGGTAGCATACGGTAGATATTGGTGGCTTTCAGTAGGTATTGGTGGCCTACAGTTAATATTGGTGGTATATACAATATGTAATGGTGGGATATGGTAGAAATATGTAGTGGTGGGATATGGTAGAAATTAGTGGCATACAATAGACATTGTGGTATTTCATATGTTGAACAGGAATCAGCATTGATCATCCTTTTTAATCTATGCTGGACTTCCCAATCAAATCGAAAAAATAAGTCAATTTCTAATGTATATGACAGAGCTTAGTGAAGTGGTATAAACGCACGAGCCTCATACCTGACGCACGACTGCACAGCCTGATCTATACGAGAAGTATCTGACACTGCAATTTTTTTACATAGGATTTGAGTTATATATCTAAAAAGAAATGTTACATTACGGCATATATTTTCATTATGCTGTTAAGTCTTGTAATAAGTGGTGCAAAAATATGCTTTCATTCCTTCATCATGCGGATATTTTTTCATTTTCTTAGTCATTTGTTCTTAAACACAATAATCTCACCAGTCTTTAGTTCTGAAAGTATGTCCATGAATACATTCTTCTCAAAACTGGATAGGTTTCTAGTCAGTTTTTTTAGAATACTATTTTCCCAACCGAAATCTTTCAATTTATTTTTTGAACAGAAATTTTTCCCCTACCTCCACAAAGGCATTTCTAACAGAAAAACGCTGAAATCCTCTTCCGTCATTTGTTCCTTGTATATCTTACATTTTGTTTTTGCCTTTTCAAGGACCTTAAATTCATTTTCAATTTATGGGGACTGCCGCTTTGATGCGCTGCTCTGAGCCAATTCTGCCTTGAAAATGTCTTTTGGTCTTGATCAAATTGTAGACTTCTACCTGCTAGTACGGTAATAACTTGCCATTTTATATCAACATTCTAGATATTCACCAACAGTAATACGCTTACTTTTTGTGCATTGTTTTTTTAGGAATTCCATTCATGAAGTAAAATTATTTTCATGAACGACTTCCTTACCTCAAAGTGATACAGTCGTAGAACTCTTCCATCTGAACCACCATTTGGGCTCAAACAAATGCAGTCCGGCTTGTTTAATCCAACAAGTTGAGGACTTGGACAGCTTTCCCTAACTTTGGAGCACCTGAGGGAACTTCGTGCACTTTTAATTTGCATCTCCAGCAGCCAGAATAGCAGTCATTGTGCCACTGAGTTCATCTCCTTCATAATTGTCGCGTGTTGCCATAACAACAATACACGTCAGGGAGAGGAAGTTTGCATCCATAAGTTGAACAATAAAGCACGTGTTTGTGTGCCGTAATTCAGTTCTAAGTCCACTTTTGAGAGGGAAAGGCTTTATGCTGAATAGTCCGTGTTGCCAGAAGTGTTGAAAAGGAAATTAAAGGAATTTTTGAACTTTGATATGACTATTTATGCTACATTTTTTAAGTTTCGACTGGAAATGTTTGAATGCAGTTATAAAACGGTATGAAAAAGCTGTTAGCCCATGAAGATATTGAATTTATGAAATGGGTGTGTGGAATGGCACTAAACTTTCTTATTTGGATGAGAAATGAAAGCACGTAATGTATGATCAAGTTGTTGGGCATTTATTGGAAGAAGAAACGTCAGAAAAAGTAGCGTTACCGTTGTTAGTAACAGCAGAGTACCTCTATCATTTACCTTTCAGCATCATTTTATTTAAAAACGATGGCTACTCAAAAAACACTTTGTTTATAGCTTTTTATTAAGTGTTTTATGTACAATGAGTAGGATATTTTTTGCAGAGTATTGTCTATAAAAATGCAAATTTGTTCATTACAAAACTACGTAGTCATTCTTTAACACATTTTCTATAAAGTGACTCACCGGTGAGCCACTTTGGTAAAGTTCTGTAAATTTTTTAGAGCTTTCGAGTGTCTGTGTGGACAAAGTAAAGATTTACACCGGCTGGGCAATTGCATTAAATGTGCTAAAACTAACGTTACTCACCTGATGATGAAATGTTGATTTTAGTTTTAATAATTCCGTTAGACTGCACAATCCCTTAAATTTATAAACTACTGAAAGTGTCTATATGTTTCTCCAGAAAAATTAATCTATCAAATTAGTTGAGTTCACATGCAAGGGAAATTAGAGGCACTCTGACAGGGGACACTTAGTCTGCTTTAAGTAAAAGGAAATTAGGTGCACTGTCGTAGGGAAAACTAAGTCTACTCTAAGTAGAAGAAAATACAGTGTATTTATGACGAGGGAAGTTAGATGTGCTTGTACCAGGGATAAATTAGTTTCATTTGTTCCACGGAAGAATTAGTTGTATTTGTGCCAGGGAGAAACCAGGTGTATTAGTAGCACGGGAAAATTGTATTTGTAGCAAAAAAAATTAGATGCATTCCCCAGCACTGGCTCACCTCAGCAGTAGCTGCCATTCCCTTCGCTCACACTTGCTCACCTGAGCACTAACTCTCCATTCCCTTTGCTCACACTTGCTCACCTGAGCACTAACTCTCCATTCCCTTTGCTCACACTTGCTCACCTGAGCACTAACTCTCCATTCCCTTTGCTCACACTTGCTCCCCTGAGCACTAACTCTCCATTCCCTTTGCTCACACTTGCTCACCTGAGCACTAACTCCCCATTCCCTTTGCTCACACTTGCTCACCTGAGCACTAACTCCCCATTCCCTTTGCTCACACTTGCTCACCTGAGCACTAGCTCCCCATTCCCTTTGCTCACACTTGCTCACCTGAGCACTAATTCTCCATTTCCTTTGCTCACACTTACTCACCTGAGCACTAGCTCCCCATTTCCTTTGCTCACACTTGCCCACCTGAGCATTACCTTCCTATTACTTTTGCTCACACTTGCCTACCTGAGCATTACCTTCCTATTACCTTTGCTCACCCTTGCTCACCTGAGCATCAGCTTCCTATTACCTATGCTCACACTTGCTCACCTGAGCATCAGCTTCCTATTACCTTTGCTCACACTTGCTCACCTGAGCATTAGCTTCCTATTACCTTTGCTCACACTTGCTCACATGAGCATTAGCTTCCTATTACCTATGCTCGCACTTGCTCACCTGAGCATTAGCTTCCTATTACTATTGCTCACACATGCTCACCTGAGCACCAACGCAGGAAAATAAACCGGGCTTTGTCACTCATAACTGAACTTCAAACTTCTCAGTCTGACATCAGACTTCAGAGCTCACGATATTTCACATCCTTGCTTCCTTTTACCATTACTTGCCTAACTTTACGACCACTATATTGCTTTATTTCACTGCTCAGATGGCTTAGTAATCCATAAATAATACTTTTTACATTTAGAGAGCCCTAGCTACATGTATAATAGGTCTATTTTTATATCCGGGACGGTTTCATGATTTATTTATGGATTGGATTGACGTTGAACTTCAAGAAGGCTTTACCCCCGTTTCGGAGTTCGTTAATAATTACGCCAAGACTGACTGGCCTCCACTGACTGGACGTTAGCATGACCTATAAATAGTCTAGTTTTGATTATAAGGGCACCTCTAGTGCATGTAGTTTTGAGAGTTTTGGAGGCAGTAAATTCAGTCCCTTGCTACATATGAGCTGTTCAGGAGGATAGAGGTTAGAATTAAGAATCTTCTGGCTAGAAAACTCCATAGTCTCGTTAATTTGATTCCTTCCTTTGAGCTAACCTGTGTCAGGAAACTATATGCTTATAACCTGTGTCTGGACACCGTATGCTTATAACCTGTGTCTGGACACCGTATGCTTATAACCTGTGTCTGGACACCGTATGCTTATAACCTGAGTCTGAACACCGTATGCTTATAACCTGTGTCTGGACACCGTATGCTTATAACTTGTGTCTGGACACCGTATGCTTATAACCTGTGTCTGGACACCGTATGCTTATAACCTGTGTCTGGACACCGTATGCTTATAACCTGTGTCTGGACACCGTATGCATGTAACCTGTGTCTGGACACTGTATGCATATCGTGAATGTTATACAGTAAAGTCCTCAGTTTATGTCGGTTCCGACATACAGAGTTTGAGGCTACGATGCGAATTTCATTAAATTGAATGCAGGATTAACCATGCTAGTAAAACAATATTGGTCACTGATTTCCATAAACATCTACGTGACACAAACTGCTGTAAGTATCATAGTTTGGCTAGTTCAGCATCAGATTTATGTTATTTATTTACTCTATTCAATTTAATTATCTTTCCTTGTAATAATTAACTGTAATCAATTTTGTTCAATTTTGAAAAGTACGCCACGCTCATAATTTGGTACGAAAGAAAGACTGTACGAAAGAGATTGTCTTTTAGTCTACTGCTTGTCAGGTTCAAAACTCCGTCACTCTGATATTGATTTTCCCGTTTGGTGCTGATTTTACCAAGCATAAATTTCTCATACACTTGTTATGAATGATGCAAAAAAGCTAGATTCATAAACTGAAATATATGTGTTTATCCTCTCTTTGGAGTCCACAATGCAAGTTAAAGTTAAGTACGTCAGTTAAAGGTAAGGAATTATTATGTAATTTAAATGTATGTAATTTAAACAGCTCATTCTATCTAGTGTATTCCAGCTATAATACACAGTGTATACTATGTATTGCGTGTAATAGCCAGCAGCATACACACAACAACTGTGTAGCATTTACAGCACAACACGCGTCGCATTTATAGCACAACACGTATAATCTACACGCCGGTGCACATCCTCACACATCAACATTCATTTCAATGCAGTTGCTGCATTTGACGCCAAACAGACCTTGCATTGCTGTGCTTGTCTACATAGGAAGAGTTTTATTTAGCTCCAATTTACAGAACCTGTATAGCATTTCGTCTTCGATGGCTTAGGGTACTTTGAATGGATCAGTAACGAGTTTGATTTAAGTTTAGGATGAATTAAAAAATCTGCATGTGATGAAAGCTTGTGGCATCAGCCTAGATTGCGACAGTTGTGAACACGACTGTAGGACGCTGTTCTTAGAAATACAGACAGGCGGTAGGGGTTCATCCTTACAAATATTTATGAAATTCTAGTGTGCCTGTACCTGTAGCTGCCAGTACCTGTAGCTGCCAGTACCTGTAGCTGCTGAATGTTATTTATGGATATACCAAGTATGAGTAGACGTAATGCCAAGAATATCAGTAAAAAACTACCAAAAATGTCTAAACTTCAAAACTTCGAAAACACTTTGTAAAGAAATTTACAGACTCTTTTTTCACTTGAGATAGCGTTTTATCTCCAAATTTCACGGTCCCCTTCGTCCTGTAATTTTCAATTTGACGCTTTCATGAAATGATTCCAGGTAAACGATCTTTTTTATTTGATCCAAGGCGTTAAGTTTCACGACTTTGCCTGGCCGAAGTGTGTATGTGTGGGGAGAGGAGGAGTGCTGAGTGATGGTGCTAAGAAGGAGGTAATAGGAGTGGAAAGTAATAAAAGGGAGAATTGCTAATGAGAGGAGGTGTTAATTTAAGGAAGTACTTACGGAATGGGAAGGGGTGAAAAGGCGAAGAAAACACTAAGCGGAGGAGATACTAAGGGGAGTAAGAGATATTGATGGGAGGAGAAGGTGCTAAGTGGAGAAAGAAATACTAAGGGGAGAAAATACTATGGATAGGAGTAGGTGATTATGGGAGAAAGTATTAAAAAAAGGAAAAAGTATGATCTGGAGATCGTAATCCGAAGTATGAAAGCATTCGATCATGTATGCCATGCAATATTGTTGTTGTAATACATTTGATACAATATATAATCTAAACATTTAGTCCAAGGCATTTAATTTTGTTTCTATTCCATAACTTTTGAAAGGTATTTTATTCAAAATTGCGAGCAGGGAATCTTCATCCAGATTATCTGACACAAAGAAAAAAACTACAGCCTCCTCTGATATGTGACTTATTGTTCATCATAAAAGCTATTGTTCCAATTTGTCGTTGAGTTCAATTGATTGAATGAATTGAGTCCAATTCAAGCATTATTTTACACCTTTAATATGCTCCATCTGTTTGAAGAAGTATTTCAGTTATTAAATTAATTGCAGCGAAACCTAAAGGCGTGTTCTAAAGTATTCAACCTCATTCATTTGACGCTTGTGCGACTGCACCCAGCGCCCTCGATCCGGTCAATCTGTGAGTACTTAATCAATTCCACCCAAAAATATTGATCCATTTAGCTCGGTCTGCTGATTTCACTCACATCACTACATGATTTAATCGAACTAGTTTCATCTATTCAACCTACTGATTTAAAGGTCTTCATCCACACATCCTAACGAACGAGTTCGTTGGGCGAGAGAGAGTTTGTATTTCAAAACTCCGTTCGTTTGATTCGGATTATTTCATCCATCTGATCCTGAATATTCCGCTCATTTGATCCAGAATATTCCGATCATTTGATCCAGAATATTCTGCCTATTTGATCCAGTATATTCCTCCCATTTGATCCAGAATATTCTGTCCATTTGCTTCAGAATATTCCGTCTATAGGATTCAGAATATTTTGTTCATTTTAACCTGACTATTCCGTTCATTTAATTCAGTATTAGAATTAAGAGCATTTGGATCATCTAATGTATTGTATTAAACCGGTATGTTCTACGACACTCGATCAATTCAATGAAGGATATTGGAACCATTTAATGAAATACATTGGATTCACTTGATCCAGGACATTAAATCCATTTGGTCCCAGACATTAGATCCATTTCATTCAAGACATTAGATCCATTTCATTCAAGACATTAGATCTATTTCATTCAGGACGTTAGATCCATTTCATTTAGGACGTTAGATCCATTTGATCCAGAACATTAGATCCATTTGATCCAAGACGTTAGATCCATTCGATCCAGGACATTAAATCCATTCGATACAGGACACTAAATCCATTTGACCCAGGACATTAGATCCATCTGACCCATTGCATTGGATCCATTGGGTCCAGGGCATCGGATGCATTTGATCCAGAACATTAAATTCATTTGGTCCAAGGCTTTGGGAGCATTTGATGAAGGACATTAAATCCGGTGCCTGTGATGCGCCCTGTATTCGGATCATTAATTTAACAGGCGCAATTATCATGGAAGGCCAGACTGCCGATTGCAGGCGCGATTTGGCCTTTCTATACCCAGTAGATCAATAGATCAGTAGATCACTTTTTCTTTCGTTCTATTCTACCGGGTGTCCACAAAGTCTCTTATAAAAGTCTCAACAGCACCTCTTTGACAAACAGTACCCATGAAACACACAAATGCAAAATATGATTAAAAACTTTAATATACGCTGAATACAATAAAACAAATCTGAATAAAATATCTTATCAATTGCATTTGTAATAATTTTTTGAAATGGTATAGAGACCTTATGAACACATTGTACTTTTGCTGAGTATCCAAAAGTATCTAGTGATGAGATAGACAAAATTTTCTTTTTTAATCCATGTATTATACGACGTTTGATTTTATACGACGATTAAAGTCGTTAAGTTGAAATAAGTACATAGAAATATTCTTCTTTTGAAAAATAACTATAAAAATAAATAACTATAAAATAACTATACTATAATAAAATTCTGAACTGACTCATGCAGACTAATATTAACTGAACTGAATCATACGGGCTATTATTTGAAATAATTTCTCACAGAATATATTGATTTTTTTATAAATTTTCTGATTTTACAAATGTTTTACTATTTTGTACTTTTCTTGAACAATGAAGAATTTTGAATCGTCTCTTACCACGTTGACTCCGAAGTGGTACGTATGTGTACCACTGAGGTTAGGTTCTGTAATTTTTTCAGATCCTTCTAGTGACTATGCGTACAAAGTGAAGTTTTACACCAATCAGGCAATCGTAGGCAACGTGTTATCATGTCATTTTGACTACGAAAAACCCGCAGATTTTTCGAAAATCGTGTAGAGTCACGCAATTTACTGATAAACACTTAAATGTTCATGTGTGCATTCTAATTATTAATTTTTGATAATTAAAGTGTAATTGTTAGTTCCATTGGTACACTAGACTCCAAAAGCTATCTCAACATGAGTTCGATTTTGCGACTCCATTTGGAATACAAGTTTTTGCTCTGAAATATTTAGAATAGCAGGAAATTTACGATAGTTTTGTGAATCATTAGTCCATTGAAGGTCACTGAGACTGACAAAGCTAGTTTGTTAATAGGAAACGCTGAAGTCAATTCTCTCTTGAGGTGAAGCTTTCTTGAATACTGGAGTCTAAACTTGAGATTTTCTAAGGCAAATCAATGAACATTAACACGTTGACTCCGAAGTGGTACGTATGTGGACCACTTAGGTTAGGTTCTGTAATTTTTTTAGATCCTTCTAGTGACTATGCGTACAAAGTGAAAATTTACGCCGGTCAGGTAATCGGAGGCAATGTGTTAATAGAAAAGTCGCATGTACCAGGCCAATGATGATATTAACATGTTTTCATTAATCGCGATAGAAAGTTCGTAAAATGGAAATTCTCATAATTCAAATATGTGCATATTTATGTGTTCTTGGTTTACTTTTGTAAGTTGATCAGTGTTTCTCAAAGTTTTTTCAATCACCGCCCACTTAGGACACTATTTGATTTTCCACCGCCCTCTAGTGATTATATTACTGTATATTATACAGTAATATACGCCCTCTATTAAAGGCATACCCTCCTACCACCCCCTTGAATTTCCTCAACGCCCCCAGAGGGGCAGTATGGACCACTTTGAGAAACACTGGTTTAAATCAAGCTCGGCTGTGAGATTTTGGTACCCTAGAAAACTGATTATTTTAGCTGGTGGTGTCTTTGCTCTTGTTACGAAGCACTTCAATTTTCCAATAAACTTTACACCTTTTGAACTCCACTGCAGCCGAAAATATTAAGTATTTCTTCACTTACTGCAATGTTTCCTACACTGGGCATTTGGATCTGTACTGTAATTCTCATATAGCTTTTGGTCTGTACTTATATTCATTCTTATATCTTTTTTTTGTTCACGTCCATGTGCACTTTGTATCACGCACTATCTTGTACAGGATAAAGCCTAGGTGTAGAGAATAGGCAGAGAATAAAACAGGGTTAGAGTTCTTTCAAAAAATATTTTGTGCTGGATTCCATCAAACTTAAACATCTATTTACAACATACAAGGTACAGCAACATTAATTCATTTTTTTTAAAGCGAAGTGCCTTGAAAAAGAGGAAGTTATGTTGCCGTACCTCGTATAAAGTTTATTACCTAAGTTTGAGCCGCTTAGACTAGCATGGACAGATTTGACAAGGTAGACAAGTGTTGATAAATGAGTTATGGAGACCAGCGTAGACAATGCTATCCAGGTAGACAATGCTATCCAGGTAGACAATGCTATCCAGGTAGACAATGCTAACAAGGTAGACAAGGCTAACAAGGTAGACAAGGCTAACAAGGTAGACAAGGCTAACAAAGTAGACAAGGCTAACAAGGTAGACAAGACTAACAAGGTAGACGAGGCTAACAAGGTAAGCAAAACAAACGAAGTAGAAAAGGGTAAACCAACAAGAGGTGTAGACAAGGACAAGCAGTGGACACAAGTAGACTACAATGCAGACTGCATGTCAGGTCCTGGGAACACGTCATAGTTAGTCAGGAGACGTACATCGCAAATAAAATGTTAACCCCAGTGTAAGGGGAGTCACCGAAGATGCAAATTACAGGGGGGCAGTGAAATCATAATTAGCTTCTAAATTTACAACCAAAAAGTAAAATAGCTTTATAAATGGCTCTAATTTGTAATCTAATTCCTAACACAAACATAAAAAGAAAGATTTAATGTTGGCTGCCTGGGCACGTGGAGGAAGACATACTGAACCCTTCTTAACTCAACTTTAGGATACTGAGTTCCGAGCAATAGCAGTTGCAGTAATATGTCACGTCCTAGCTGGTGGATCAGCTTAGACGCACTTTTTGAAGCTTCAAGTAAACACGACATAGAAGAAGAAGAACCGGGACAGACTTTTCACAGCACCAAGTAAACACGACATAGAAGAAGAAGAATCGGGACAGACTTTTCACAGCACCAAGTAAACACGACATAGAAGAAGAACCGGGGCAGACTTTTCAAAGCACCAAGTAAACACGACATAGAAGAAGAAGAATCGGGACAGACTTTTCACAGCACCAAGTAAACACGACATAAAAGAAGAAGAATCGGGACAGACTTTTCACAGCACCAAGTAAACACGACATAGAAGAAGAAGAATCGGGACAGACTTTTCACAGCACCAAGTAAACACGACATAGAAGAAGAACCGGGGCAGACTTTTCAAAGCACCAAGTAAACACGACATAGAAGAAGAAGAAGAAGAACCGGGACAGACTTTTCAAAGCACCAAGTGAATGCAACATAAAAAAGAAGAAGCGGGACACAGCTAAGCTCCGGAAGATGCCTGGTCATGACATCAGAGCGGGCCCATTAACACGCTGACTCAGATTGCCTGATTGGTGTAAAACTTCACTTTGTACGCATAGTCACTAGAAGGATCTGAAAAAATTACAGAACCTAACCTAAGTGGTACACATACGTACCACTTCGGAGTCAACGTGTTAATGTACGAATGACAGAGGATCATCCTGTCAGCGGGGTTACAAGTGCAAGTGCTGCGGCCGTCATGTCAGAGCTCATAACGGCAAGAAGCAATGAACACATAACACATTCAAGAATCCCAGTAAAAAAAAATTGTCTGAGAATGAAGAATTGAAGGAACAGTCCCGCACTAGGTGAATTCAAAGCTGCTATGTCACTAGTGAAAAGTAACGGTAGATGAATAGTGTCACTATTCAATAGTTTGACGTAAATCTCAAATTAATAAAACATTTGAGAAATTCAACTTCTACCACCGTTCTAAAAATTATAGAAGTAGCATATACCGATGGCTCAAGCCCTAAGGTCCCGTGTTCTTAACGAGAAATAACGAACAGCTTTCAGGATATTCTATTGTTCTAGAGTGATTGAGGACGGTTGCCTAATTTACGTATACATCCAGAGTCAACTACTTCAAGCCTTATGTATTCAACCTAGGGATGAATATAACCAAGAGCTGAATGAAATGAAGCAGTTACTGCACACCTACAGTAATCGGAAGAATGACGAACGCAAAATTACTGTTACAAAAACTGAGCTAACTCTTCCCATCGTGTGCTGCAGCGCTCTCCCAACACAGAAATATTGAAACTTAGGTAGGCCAGTATACAGCACACAAGGGCACGGTCTCCACTGCCAGTAGAAGACTTCAAAACTTTTTTGCTTCTCGGACATTCCTTTACATCGGTGAACGTCTTCGTCTCGGCCAGGCTTCTATTTTTGAAGCAACAAGCGGTCAACAAGGGCAGAAGTTGGTGTAATTTCTCCATTATTATTTGTGGGTGACAAAAAGTCCATTGACGAAATATGAATAATCCCAGGGCAGCGGAAGCATTGCTATCATTAGGGCGGCTACACACGAGTGCTGCCCCTCGGTCTAATTGGGACCCCCAATGCAAACGGGGGTCCCAGTGCCCTCTTCTGGGTCATGCCTTGTTGTTCAGGTGTTGTTGTGGTGTTATTGGTATTGCAAAAGCTTATTGCTATTGTGTTGATGCTGCTGTTGTAAATTGTTATTGCATCGACGCTGCTGTTGTAGATTATTATTGAGGTGATGCTGCTCTTCTATAAGGTTGTTACAAAAATAATGGCCGATTTCAGAAGCATGCATTTAATCCTTGGTAAATGAACAATAGAGATGTTAAACTTAGTCAAAATATGAACCCTGAGCAGCTATGCATCTCTGCCACCAGACTACGAGATTATTTATCCCTTGTTGATAAAAAGTTAATGACTGTGATGCAACAAAATCTTTGAAGGTCGTTTCCACCTCTTGTTTAAACCTAAAAGTTTTACCATCCAAAAATGTGCTTAAGTGCTTGAATAAATGATAATCAGTAGGTGAAAAATCTGGAGAATATGGAGGATGTGGTAAAGTGTCGTATCCCAGTTCTGTGAGTTTCTGGACGGTCATTCTTGCAACATGTGGTCGCGCGTTATCGTGGAGCAGAATTGGACCACGTCGATTCAGTAATGCCGGTCTCTTTTCGCTCAATCGAGCATGCATAACAGCGAGATCATTGCAGTATCTCTCTGCATTAATAGTCTCATTGACTCCCAAAAAAACTGTAGTGAATAACACCTATTGCAGACCACCAGACAGTCACCATAATCTTTTTCTGGTGCAACATTGACTTTGGGAAGTGTTTGGGGGGCTCATCACGATCGAGCCATTGACCTGATCGTTTACGGTTATCATAAAGGACCCACTTTTCGTCACAAGTGACAATTCAGTAAAGTAAGGGATCGTTGGTATTGCGCAGAGAGAGCATCGAGCACACTTCAAAACGCCTAAGCTTTTGATTCTCATTGAGCTCATGAGGAACCCATTTATCGAGCTTTTTCACCGTTTTAATTATCTTCAAAGGGCACGAGACTGTTGCAATGCTGACACCAAGTGTCTGAGACATTTCTCTAACACTTTGACGTTTGAACTCGTTTGAACTCGTGCAACATAAGTAGGCGAAGGTCATGTTTTGTCATGTTCATCATGGAGGGATTCCATCCTTCAAAATTATGTTCTGTCTGAAAAGAAGTTACAAAATATTAATGAGCACACATTAATTGTTATGCATGCCAAGGTTCATCGAAAATAAACTAAAAAAGTTGTGTCAAAATTACTTTCAAACCCCGACCTTCAAGCGGCCATTATTTTTGTAACAACCTAATAGAAAGTTATTTTTAGTGTGTTGATGCTTCTGTACTGAAGAGTTACTGTTGTTGTGGTGATGTGTCAACGTTTTGTGTAGTTGAGTTGTCATATTGATGTTCGCTTTTGTGTTGATGTAGTTATAACTGTGTCTCGAGTCGATATTGATGTGGAGAGAGTAAAGTAGTGTCGATCCTATGGTAATGTGTGCACTTATTCCTTCTTTTTCTACTAATTTTTAATCACAAAAAATAGAATGTTCTGTAGATCGTAAATTTCCGTAAAACAAAACCACTTAAGATTTTCTCTTTTTTTGCTTTTCCAGTCGAAAACATCCAACCAAAAATCTCAGAACATTCACAGAAAAATAACCGCAAAAATGTTCAGATTTTACACAATGGTGACGAACACAAATGAGGTCAGTAGCTCTTACTTCAAATTCACCTTCTTCAGGGAGAATTGAAGTTTTTTCGGAAAATCGAAGGCAGCGTCTTTAGGTCATCCCGCCTGGGAAGTTGGAAAGCTTCCAAGTCCCGAGGGCAAAGACAGAAAAATAGACTTGGACCTCGAATTTACTGAAGATTTACTCGAAAACCCAACACCGACACCAGACCTCTAAATCAGTAGAAGCCGATGAAGGATTTTTGGAAAATGGCAGAAAGACAAAAATATTGCGAGCTGAGGTAAACGGGGAGTATTTCATGTAAGAAAACTCAGTGTTTACCCAAAAATTATCATCACACGGTTCTCTTTTTAATATATTATCTGGAAAATACTTACTTTAACACGTTTGTTGCGATTGTCCAACCGGTGCAAATCTTTACTTTGTACACATAGGCACTAAAAAACTTGGAAAAAATTACAGAACCTAACTTAAGTGACCCACCGGTGGGTCGTATCGCACTCAACGTGTTAAGTGAACACTATGGGTTAAGAGATCTTAAAAATTTACCTTTTTATCTCAAATCTGTGTAACTTGTTCATAGTTTTCTTCAAAGTTATATTCATAGGCATATTCATAGTCATATTCCTAGTTATATTCATAGTTATAATTATATTCATAGCTATGGTCTTAGTTATATTCATAGTTATATTCAAGGTTATATTTATGGTTATCTTCATAGTTACATTTTGTTGGTTGTGCAAGATGCAAATAGGTTAAAGATTTTGTACAAGTAGTAAACCATTTCCCCACACATATACGAGTCCAGACATAGCTGGGTTTTGCGAAAGCGTAAACAGGCACAAATTTTACTTTTTACTGTAAAAAGTACAACTAGAGAACTGAGGAAACAGTTTAGGTCTTATCATTTTGCGGTACACGGTCACATGCCTCATATTAAACTCTTTGGCGAATTCTCTAGTTGTACTGGTAGGGTTTTCATCAATGACAGCCTGTAATTCCTCAGAATTGAATCTTTTGGAGCGTCCTTTTCTTGGTTCGTCCTTTAAACTGAAGTCATCCTTTTTAAAACGTGAAAACCATCATTTACCGGTGTTTTTATTCACCACATAATTCCCATTAGTGTCTTTGAAAGGTCTTCCTGCTGAAATTGTTGTATTGCCCTTCTGAAAATCATATAGTAAAATATGCCTAATGTACTTTTATTTGGAGTGTAAATTTGGCCAACAATAGTTACTTATCCTAATTTAAAAAAATCTAGAAGAAAAAATATTACTTTAATGATTTAGATTACTACACATACTTCATTTATAAATTAGATTGATGTAATGATGCCCTTAAATTGGACTCAAAAAACGAACAGAACTTTCAATGCAACCTGATATATTATGAAGTAATAAGCCTAATAAATTATTGCTTTGTTCTACTGTTATTACCATTGTTTTTTGTACAATACAATTAAAGAAAAATTAAAATCTGGTTTAAACTTAACTTTTCATTATGTTCATACAGAAGTAAGTGATAAGATTGATTCAGAACGTCAATAGCCGAGTTATTTTCAGATAGTTGCTCAAGTATTTTTGCTCTTTGAACTCTGGACTTGTTAATTTATTCTTGGTTTATTAGAAATTTATCAATTTTTTATCGCGTTTCGTGTCGTGAAAATTACATTTTGAGAAACCACATTTTAACCCAAAGTGTTCATCAGAAAATAAGGCTCTAACATGGACATTAGTTCCATAAACTACAGTCATTCATGGAACAGAGTTATTTATTCGAACTTTGATGATTTAATTCATGACAAATTCCCGTACAAACGGAGATACAACTCATGTATTGAATAATGATTTATATCATACTACACCTGTGACTTGATGCTTGAAGAGCAGACTTTGAAGCAGTAATTTGCAGGTTTAAGTCTTCAAAAAGGCAAGCCTATTCTTGCTGACTCCTGCATTTGTTGTTCGTGCACTGTAGCATGGAGTTACAGAAAGCCGCAGCGTAGGGACTGAGAATTTATCCCCTTGAAGAAACTTTTTCAAGGCAAGTTTTTTTTTATCGGGATGGAAAATGCTAGGACACGCCGTGATTTTTCCCCTATTACCTCGGACACTTTCTGCCTCCCATGCAATTTTTTGCAGGCTTTCACAATTTCGGGAAGTTATGGTACTGGAAAAAATGTTATTTTCACTGGAGGCTTCAAATCGGAGGGATTTTTAAACTCATTAGAACCTCAAGATCTCCTCAAATCTGAGGGAAGTTTTAAAGTTTCGGTCACTGCATTTTATGTATAATAAAAACAAGGTTCCGTTTGAATGCACAGAATGTCGAACTGAAATCTTATCTCTCCAGTGGTTTGTGGTGTTACACATCCGGATCTCATCTCGCCAGGTCATTCTTATTACAGCGAGTTGTGTTCGTGCTTGTGTTTCTATTTGCGCTTGGTTTTGTTCGTGTACTTATATCTGTGGTTGAAGTTGTACTCCTGTTTGTGGTTGGGCTTGTGTTTCTATTTATGCTTGTGGTTGTTTGTGTTAGTGTTAGTGCTTGTATATGTCGAGGCTCGTACCACCAGGTGGCATCGGGTAACTCAGCGTAAAAGAGTTAGAGAAATCTTATACTCTGATTAGTGTCTGTAAAAAAATTATACCTATTAGAAACTTAATTAGGAATCGTCCCAAAATCTAAGCTTTGGTAAAATTTTTAACATTAATGTAGTGAACATTTTTTATTATCAGCAAATGTCTGCACCGACGTGTTGTGTCAAATATTTTTTCTATGAAACAACTTGTCAACGTAAACATTTCTTAATGATATCAAATCCGCTTATTATTGTCACTAACGGCACACTTCAATTATGTGACACTTAAATTTTTCCAGCTCTCGAATGTGAAGAATGTAATCTACTCGAGTAAGTTCAGCACTTGAATGTGATCCGCTCGAGTAAATTCTCCCCTTCAATGTGATTCACTCGAGTTGATTCTCCCCTCGAATGTGATCCCCTCAAATTAATTCTCCACTTGAATGTGATCCACTCGAGTTGATTCTCCTCTCGAATGTGATCCCCTCAAATTAATTCTCCACTTGAATGTGATCCACTAGAGTAATTCTCCATTTGAATGTGATCCTCTCGAATTAATTCTCTACTTGAATGTGATCCACTAGAGTTAATTCTCCATTTGAATGTGATCCACTCGAGTTAATTCTCCACTTGAATGTAATCCTCTCGAATTAATTCTCTACTTGAATGTGATCCACTAGAGTTAATTCTCCATTTGAATGTGATCCCCTCGAATTAATTCTCTACTTGAATGTGATCCACTCGAGTTAATTCTCCACTTGAATGTAATCCGTTCTAGTAATTTCGCTACTTAAATGCTCCACTTGAATGTAATCCGTTCTAGTAATTTCCCTACTTAAATGCTCCACTTGAATGTAATTCGTTCTAGTAATTTCCCTACTTAAATGCTCCACTTGAATGTAATCCGTTCTAGTAATTTCCCTACTTAAATGCTCCACTTGAATGTAATCCGTTCTAGTAATTTCCCTACTTAAATGCTCCACTTGAATGTAATCCGTTCTAGTAATTTCCCTACTTAAATGTGAACCATAAAATCCACCGCTCGTTTTTGTGAGCATGGTAACAACGGTGGAATTGTGCTATTATATTTTTTCCACTATTCCAGTAAAATGACATCATGTAGAACTGTGTGCCTCGCTTCATGTTGATGTTTAATTCCACCACATTGTGCTCGAGAAAAACTGCACACGCCGCTCTCAACTGAAAAGCCCGCTGGTAATGTGAATACTTCATAAAAATTATCCAGCTCCTCGGCCCTCCGTGCAATTGTGCTGAACATAGACACTGGTTCTTATTTCATCCTAAATAGCGGGTCTAATTTTTAATCTTATTTTTGGCCCGTACCATATTTTTCATTCCAGATAATAATTTTTATCCCGGAGAGTGGTTTATTTTATCACGTACGGTGGTTTTTTATCCCGGAGTGTTTGTTTTATACCGGACAGTGCTATTTCATCCCTGATAGTGTTTTTTTTTATCCCGGACAGTAGTCATTAGTCTACTGTCATATTGACTATCATTAAGTAATCAATAAATTATTATAAAAATGAATGAAAAAGTCTGCTATCGATACGAAATATTCCTTCAGTTTACAATAAGTAGCCTTGACATATTAGGTGAGCTATGAAAAATGATAGTTAAACATCCTGCCAAGCAAAGTGAATTGATGTAAGAAGAAATCAACTAAGTTAATTTATTTCTTTATTTACAGGTATACTTTTCTACGGTTACAAAATTCTGGGAAATATTTCTTGTTTCTTAGATAATTGATAAAGTGAAAGTGAACTCAAAGTCTACATTGATTTTACAAGCAATCAAATTTAAAATTCTGTAAAGCGAAAGTGTTGCCATTGTAGCAAGATGCTCCATGTGAACGCACACCAACGCTTCTGGACTATTAGTCAAGCTGGCAACAATTTTTATTGCTAAGTGAAGTCAAATTAAAAAAGAAAATATACTTCGCCCCAAAAATCCCATATCACAGATATGGCAACGCTGCTGCTGCTGGTGGTGGTTGGTTGCTGCGTCGCCGTGGTCGCAGCAGCTCGTCAAGATCTGCTTGGACTTGAGAACAGTAAGAAGCAGCGTAAATTTTTCCCTGTTCTTTGAAATTAGAATAGCGAATGTAGCATATAAATGGATGATTTGTTTTTTTAAACTTGAAGTTTTCCTAGCTAATAAATATCAGACTCTAGGTAGTCTTCTCCGGAGGAGAATAAAGTAAAGAGAATGTTTTTAACCTCTGTGAATACAAAAATCAAATGACCAAACCCGATATTTTAATAAAATTTTAACTGTCAATGTATTTTCCTTGATTATATATGACTTCTTTTCATCTACACATTAGCGTATTAATGCCATTAGGGAAAATCTTGACTTGCAAAGAGAATAATTCTTTAATGTTAATTTCATATCCCTTATAATCCTTCCGAGTTAACGCATTCAAATAACTTTACTAAATTCGAAACAAGTAGTAGTCTGAAGGAGCATGGTCGTGCACTCTTTAACTGATGCTGCAGTATCTTGTTCAAATGACGTCACAAGAATGTCATCCCTTAACCCTTTCAGGGTCATACTTTTGATGGAAGAAATGTAGGACATGCTCAAAAATTTATAAATTCCTAGGGATATTCCCTTACATTTATGATGGTGATACAAATTTTAAACTACCGAGCAGGGCAGGAACTCAATTATAAAAGTGGTATGATAAAGTGGTATGAAACGAGGTATGAAAGATATGAAAAGTGGACGGTGTCAAATGTGGACGGTATGAAATGATTCGGAGGTACGAAATGTGCACCGTCAGACTTGAAAAGGTTAACTCAGCTGGACGTTCAGTTTAGGTCTTCAACTTCCAAGTAGAAATGTTCACTTTCGAACTTCACAAACTCTTTTCTGTACAATCTTTTGGCGCGACCCTCTCCTCCATAGCCTGAGGATTACTTCACGTTGTTTCAACAGAGGAGTTCCTTTTCTCAGACTCGGCAAATATTGAGCACCTCAGATGTCTCTAAGATATCCTAGCATTAAAGGTTTATAATCAGTGAAATATTCATCACGTAGTCCTGCAAAATGCAACTTAATACGTAAAACGTACCGAAGGATACATAAATATTTATTGATATAATTAAAAAATCAGAAATACTGACAGATTTAATAAATAATTGAAATTGGTTATTGTTAATAAGATATCGTGTTATATATAATCAATTGGTATTCATTATTCAAGGCATGTGGCTGTACATATGTCTCATATATCGTAATGTCAAATAAAATTGTAGCATCATGTTTTCATTTGTCATGAACAATGCACAGTTTCTCATATGTTCATATTTTATGTGTTGCTCTCATATTGTATGCTTTCATAGCATATCATGTGATGCTTTCATATTACATCATGTAATGCTTTCATCACACATCATGTGATGCTTTCATATTACATCATGTGATGCTTTCATCACACATCATGTGATACTTTCATCACACATGTGATGCTTTCATCTCACATCATGTGATGCTTTCATCACACATCATGTGATACTTTCATCACACATGTGATGCTTTCATCACACATCATGTGATACTTTCATCACACATGTGATGCTTTCATCTCACATCATGTAATGCTTTCATCTCACATCATATAATGCTTCCATCACACATGTGATGCTTTCATCACACATGTGATGCTTTCATCACACATGTGATGCTTTCATCACACATGTGATACTTTCATCACACATGTGATGCTTTCATCACACATCATGTGATGCTTTCATCTCACATCATATAATGCTTCCATCACACATGTGATGCTTCCATCACACATGTGATGCTTTCATCTGATATGTGATGCTTTCATCTCACATCATGTGATGCTTCCATCTCACATCATGTGATGCTTTCATCTCACATCATGTAATGCTTCCATCACACATGTGATGCTTTCATCTCACATCATGTGATGCTTTCATCTCACATCATGTGATGCTTTCATCTCACATCATGTAATGCTTCCATCACACATGTGATGCTTTCATCTCACATCATGTGATGCTTTCATCTCACATCATGTGATGCTTTCATCTCACATCATGTGATGCTTTCATCTCACATCATGTGATGCTTTCATCTCACATCATGTGATGCTTTCATCTCACATCATGTGATGCTTTCATCTCACATCATGTGATGCTTTCATCTCCCATCATATGATGTTTTCATATGACTCACACAGTCTCATATCATGACTGCATAACGCAGGTCCAGTGTCCGAGGTGTCGTCAGTGTCGGGCAGCAGGGCAGTGTTACCGTGCCCCCTGCCCCCTCGTGGGGGAGACGACAAGACCATCATGGTACTCTTCTACCAGGGGGCGAGTGGTACCCCCATATACAGGTGAGCGATCCGTAGTACAACTTTTAGTTCACGTGGAAACACGGGCTGAGAAACCCCATGTTTAGATCTATGAAAAGATTATTATTATTACTAGTGTGCATGCCCGTTAAAAATAACGGGTTAATATCATGCCTTTGAAGGAAGAACTTAAAGCAACTCAGACCTAATCAGAAAGTCTACGGATTTAGCTCCAGCGTTTAAGAATGTATATGCCAAAAAGTCTACGGATTTAACTCCGAGTATTTAAGGCAGATTCTCATTGTAATCACAGGAGATATTACGCACAAAAAATATATTAAATTTGTTATTTAAGGAAACACCTGACGTTTTATCACATTGTGTTGATGCCCAGTTTAAATCTATGAAAAGGAAGCATATACATAATTACGGTTGAGGAATTAGAAGTGGTACCGGCATTGATTGCTGGGATACCACAGGCTGGTACCACAATCTGAAGGGGAGAAATTGTGAGCGGTACTTCTAATCACTGGTGGAAAATGTGAAGTGGTGCCAGTCAATACAGGAAGAAATTCTAAGTGGTACTCATAACCGCAAGTAGGAAATCTAAAATGACCAGTGCATGGCGGAGAGGAAAAGAGTAACCTGTACTGGCATGCGCTGCGTAAGAATTAAATAACTGACGGTGCACCTCACGATGTTGCGTGTGTACGTAGTTCACATGACTTGAGTGTAGGAGAGGAGGAAACTCAGCCTCCTGCCCCTTGTCCCTTGCTGCCCCTTGCTGCCCCTTGCTGCCCCTTTCCTCTTGCCTCGTCTTGTTGCGAGCTTCGTAAAAACAACCGAAACCTTGTACTTCTTCACCACTGCTGGAAAAAATATGTTCTTACTGTTCAGTTGTACTTAATTTATTGAATGCAGATAGAGGAAAGGTACAGAAAAGGTAGCGAAAGATACGGGAAAAATAGCAGAAGGTACGAAAAAGGTAGGGAAAGGTACGAAAAGGATAGGGAAAGGTACAGTAAAGACAGGGAAATGTACGAAAAAGGTAGAGAAAGATACAAAAAAGATAGTGAGAGGTAAAGAATAGATAGAGAAAGGTACGGAAAAGGTAGAGAAAGGTACGAAAAAGGTCGGGAAAAGTACAGAAAGGTACGGAAAAGGTAGGGAAAAGTACAGAAAGGTACGGAGAAGGTAGGGAAAGGTACAAAAAGGTACGGAAAAGGTAGGGAAAGGTACAGAAAGGTACGGAAAAGGTAGGGAAAGGTACAGGAAAGAGACATAACCGTCGTCCATTGAAAAAAGCGTCTTTCCGTGACTTCAATGACCAGGTCAGAAGTCCGTCATATGCTCAAATATATTTTCTTTTCGATCGTTAAATTATGGGAAAACTACATTACAACTTGTAATACATTCTCAACTTTTTATAATAAATTTCATACAGTTTTTCATGAGTGGTTTTCTATTGTTTCAAAAGAAGACTCTACTGTTTCTAAATAAGGGTTTCTGTTATTTACATATCAAAGTCCTTGAAGTTTTTTCAGAACATTTCTTCATTTTTATACACAAAAAAAGCGGCTGTTCTGACAAAGTCGATGCAGCCAAATTTTGAACCCATGGTTATTTTTTCCACCAGTTCGCTCGTTCTTCAACTTTACAGTCATATTTACTCATTTATTTATTCCAAATACACGTTTTTAAAATGTAATCTTCCTGCTGATGTTTGTTTTTGTGACTCACGCTACTTTCAAACGTATTTTATTTCATTTTCCTTCTTCGTTTTCCAAATCTCGGCCTCCTGTGAGCTTTGTTGTGGCCGTCGTACTCATGTGGTAGACAGCTCAGCTGGAGCGTTAGTCTTTGTGACAGTTTGAACCCTAAGACGGTCCCGGATCCTAGGACAGTCTTGGACCCTAAAACATGCATGGACCCTAAAACGGTCCAGAACACTAAGACGGTCCCAGAGACTAAAACTATCCCGGACTTTAAAGATGGCTCCAGATACTAAGACAGTCCCGGACAGTAAGACGGTCTCGGGGACTAAGACTGTCTCGGACCTTAATATGGCTCCGGAGGCTAAGGTGGTCCCGGAGAATAAGACGGTCTCAGACAGTAAGACGGTCCCGTAGACTACGACGGTCCCGGAGATTAAGACGGTTCCGGAGCTCTGCCACAACTGCGGTTATCGTCACCTAAATCCTCCACACTGAGACAATGCCATCATGTTGGCAGGCCTATATTTCCAGCAGCTTCTCTACTGATCCCAGAATTGGTGCGCACTCAGACGACGAGTGGGACTCCTTATGTGAGCAGTGTCATGTGTTCAGGAGAATGGATGGTGCCTTAGACCTTGATGAGTGGACCTAAAGCTTTATACTGCAAGAATTACAGGCCACACAAAGGGTACACAGCCTGCTTACACAGAGTTAATATCACTAATGCCTGTTCCCTATCGACCATTGGCGGCTTTGTAGAGACTAATATTTTTAAAAACCTTTTCCATGTTAGCTGCAACGGTTATTGCTTGCCATATTTTTTGACCATTGATTCTTCATCACCGTTCTCAAAAATAATACAGGGTGTTCATTTATAATTATCGTTATATTCAAATAAAATATCAATTATTTGCACTAACATTTTATTTTATTTGTAATTTTCGCGTGCTGACGAAATGTGTTTTTCTGGTCAAATGTTCCTTACAAGAACTAAAGGTTTAGACGAAAAAATAGTTATTTAAAGTTCCTCAAAAAAGAAAAATCTCCAGGGGATACTATTAAGGCCTTGAAAGTTAACAACGCTTCTCTGGAGAACCTAAAAGGGGTTCAAAGGGACGGAATATGTTAAGAATAGACTTGGACAAGGGCGTCCTTGAACTGCAGATCCTCAAAACAGATCAAATCTATCAGAGAAAAGCTTAGAAAAACCCAAAGCGAGCTCTCAAAAATCTAGTAAAAGAGGGGAATGTGTGTGCCAGAACCATGTCCCCACCATTCTCCAAGAAGACTTAAAAACCTATCCTTACAAACATCAAAGGAATCAAACGCCAGCTGCGAAAACTGTGGAAAAACTTCTTGCAAGAGCTAAAATTCTTCTTTCTCTCATCTGCAAAAGCACACTACGGAATATCGTGTGCAGTGATAAAAAAATATATATCCACCAAAAGTTTGGCACACAAAGGTCGATTTGGTCTGCGAGTGGAGAGCTTGAGACCCGGAGAGTCACTCAAACACAAGAAGTGGCGTCAGTGATGGTTTGGGCCGATATCATTGAAACCAGAACGACTCCATTGGTTTTTGGCGAAGAAGAGACTAAAATTAACCAATAAAATTACCGTAACATTCTGGAGAACCTTGGGCTGAAAACTGTCAAAAAAACCGCTAGTGGTTGTTTCAGCAACACTCTACTTCTTCCCATCGAGCTAAGAAAAAAAAAGTTGTTCGCATCCAATGTTCCCCACTTCATTTCGACGTAAAAACAGCCTCCTTCAACGCCAGACCTAAACCCTCTCAACGACATCAGGTTAAACTGGAAACTAAGATTTCAGCAACACATATACGGAATTTTGAGGCACTGAAAATAAAACTCAAAAAGAAATGTGCCTAAATCCCTGTAAAAGTCATACCTGACTCGTGTAGATTATTCTTCGAGTTTCTTCAGCTAGTTTTTGACGCAGAAAAAAGGCATGTTGAATAGAATGATTTAATTTTCAACTATTATATATTTAACTACCACTTTCATTTTGGTGTATTCGTCAGCTTTTGTTTGTTTTAATAAATATGGACTCTAAAAGTTGCAGTATTAGTTAGTGAACGCATTGTATTTTCGAGAATATTGTAATAAGTACCAACTAAGTGGATTACTCTAGAAATGACGCCTCCATGCTACACAATGACGAGTACTTTCAATTACTTTTTCTCTGTCAACATAATGTTCAAAATGAAATCAATAAAGCTGCTCGAAAATTATTACTTCCAAAAGCTCTGTCATATACGGGCCAAAAGACGCCGCACACGGGGACATATTCTAGTTGAATACAGTCATAATCTTCTACAAATCACAACTCAAAGCTGTAGGGAGGTTTTGTATGTCCTGTGTTCCACATCGTCTGTCCTGTGTAACACATCGTCTGTCCTGTGTAACACATCGTCTGTCCTGTGTAACACATCGTCTGTTCTGTGTAACACGTCTGTCCTGTGTAGCACATCGTGTCCTGTGTAACACATCGTCTGTCCTGTGTAACACATCGTCTGTCCTGTGTAACACATCGTCTGTCCTGTGTAACA